>WEIS01010595.1:0-25020 GCA_013389965.1 Todus mexicanus
TTACCTGGCTCATTTCGCATGTTACTCTACCTCCTCATGCTTAGATTCCGACTGGACTAAATATCCAGCTGCAGAAACACCCTTTTTGGGTATATCTATTTGACTAGCATGTGTCATCAGGTTTGAGGTTCTTCTTAGACATCTTTGGACCCTACAGAGAGGAGGTTTACTCATGGGTAGCTGTTTGGAGTTTCTCAACAGTAAGTGGAGAGAAAAAGGTACTTCTGAGTTTTGAAGCTTTTACATATTTCAGACAGTCATTTTAGGATGTTAGCTACCTACTGGAGGTGCCCATTTCTTTTCACTGTGTAGCTCTACCGAACATGTGGGCTTTGGCAGTACCTGAAAGGTAGGCGAGATAAGTCCCACCCCAGGGATCGGTGCAAAATTTGCAAGAATAGTCTTCATGCAAGGGAAGAGTCACTTTGCTGGTCTTCGATCTTTGCACAGAAGAATTTCTGGCTGGTTTGACCACGGTCTGGCACTATTTGATAGCAAAGAATTTTCCAAGGAATACAGTGGGTAGAGTAGGAAAGAGAATCATATCGCTCCTCATCTAAAAACCTCCTCCTAAAATGGCATCCCAGCAAAGTCTCTGAGGTCCAAACATTTTCAGATCTTCATTTTTATGTCAACTTTGCAATTGGTGCTGCAGTGATTCCTCCTTAGCTTTAATATGATCAACTAATTTACATGAATTAGGTTTTCTTTTTGGTCTTAGACGTGTTATCAAAAGGGCTTCTGGCAGTAGCAGCAATAATTATAGACACAAATTATTTTAATATTTATCTTATCTAACATCTGAGCGTGTTTTTGGAGGGCACCCAGGCACAGCAATGATGTTAAAGGAGTTTGAAATACCATTGTATAAGTAAATAAACAAACATAAATACTTCAATTCTCAGCTACACAGAATTAAAGCCTCACACATCTTAAGGGGGTGTTATTTCACTGTAAAAAGCACTGTTATAACACTAAAATCAAGTAAGGGCTCCTAAGTCCTATTTTAACTTGAGCATTTAACTAATCAAAGAATTATGGTCACATAGACACAAATCCATACAATGGTGCTTATTTAGGGCTATGCATTTTTTTTTCCTTGCCTACACTACATTTCAAGACTTTATCTGGGATGGTGAAAAGAAGTTTAGGCTCCAATGCCTATTTCTGTAGCTTGTTAGGTTCTGATATTTTATTTTATTTTATTTTTTTACATCTGAAAAATGAGACTAATTAGCCTCATGTCATCAAACATTGCAAAGCCATTTGAGATGCAAAGTGTTGTATCTCCTTCAGTATGCAAGAATAACAATACATTTCTAAGTGCAACGTTAAAAGCTTCAAAGCTAAAGTGGAAGAATAAAGTGGCTGCCGTAATGGTACAGACCTCATCCAACTTCAGTTAGTGACCTCAGAAACTCCAAAATTCCTTCTGCAGTGCACCTACTTAATATCACAGTACTTTGCCACGGCAGGAACTAGGTGATTCTCTGAGCAACACCATTTTCTGAGGATAAAGTCCTGATAGCTCCTCTAAAATCTGCAAACATGCCAATCCACAAAGCACGGCTCTGCGAAAGTCAGTGGGTTGTTTCAGCTGCCAATCTTAAAAATTTTGAGATTAGTAATGCAAAATATAATTCTGGCCTCTAAAGATGGTGTTAGATTGTGGCACTGCGTTGGTTTCTTCTTGCAGAAACTAAGTTCCTGGTAGAGGAAACAAGTTTGTAGTCTCCTTGCACCTGGGTAGTTTTTAAAGTTAGATTTACAAAATGCTTAAGGGATGGAGATTCATTTCAAAAACGGGGCTTGAAGCTGTCTGAAAAAAAAACAACCAATTGTGGGGAAATTAATCCCCAAATGTATGATTTCAACATTTTCAAGATGTTTCTTTTCTTGGAATTGTATTTGCTTTCGTGTTTCCCAAGCAAAATGTTTTGATTTTTCATTTTGAAGAGGCACTCCTCATTAAAGTTTAAGTTACCTTAAAAAAAGGGAAAAGAACCCCCAATTAATCAGACTAATTAACATAAAAATTAGAACATCCTTGAAAAAAAAAATTGCTTGGTCTGTACTTAGTTTTTAAAAAATCAGTGCAAAATAAAAAATGAATGTTAACTCCCCTTAATTTTTTAATTCAGTTTCTGAATGGAACCCCTCCTCATCTTCTAGCAAACGGTAATTTTTTCCCACAGATCGTTCCTGGACATAATCTGCTCTGTCTGTGATCAATAATCAAGTTAGGTCAACATGGTCTGACTTCAGAAATCCCATCATTAACAGGGATCGTGACATTTTAATGCTCTCTTTAGACATCCTATAGAGATATCCAGTGTAAGAAAAGCTTTATTTTATCTACGAGTGACATATTGACCAGTACCTATGAATGAGATTGCACATTTCTGTCCAGGCAGGACAATGAACAGTAATAACTATGCCATGTGTACACGTACACAGAGTGAAGAGCTGGACTTCTTGGCTGGGCATATAAATCTGGAGGTTTTCAACTACACAGCTATCAATGCAGCTGCCAAATAATTGTAACACTTTCCATTGGAATTTTGGCATGAATGTCTCTCAGGCCATCTCTCTAGAAGAGCACTAACATGTAGAGGATATGAGAGTTTGTCTCTTCTCTTCTCTTCTCTTCTCTTCTCTTCTCTTCTCTTCTCTTCTCTTCTCTTCTCTTCTCTTCTCTTCTCTTCTCTTCTCTTCTCTTCTCTTCTCTTCTCTTCTCTTCTCTTCTCTTCTCTTCTCTTCTCTTCTCTTCTCTTCTCTTCTCTTCTCTTCTCTTCTCTTCTCTTCTCTTCTCTTCTCTTCTCTTCTCTTCTCTTCTCTTCTCTTCTCTTCTCTTCTCTTCTCTTCTCTTCTCTTCTCTTCTCTTCTCTTCTCTTCTCTTCTCTTCTCTTCTCTTCTCTTCTCTTCTCTTCTCTTCTCTTCTCTTCTCTTCTCTTCTCTTCTCTTCTCTTCTCTTCTCTTCTCTTCTCTTCTCTTCTCTTCTCTTCTCTTCTCTTCTCTTCTCTTCTCTTCTCTTCTCTTCTCTTCTCTTCTCTTCTCTTCTCTTCTCTTCTCTTCTCTTCTCTTCTCTTCTCTTCTCTTCTCTTCTCTTCTCTTCTCTTCTCTTCTCTTCTCTTCTCTTCTCTTCTCTTCTCTTCTCTTCTCTTCTCTTCTCTTCTCTTCTCTTCTCTTCTCTTCTCTTCTCTTCTCTTCTCTTCTCTTCTCTTCTCTTCTCTTCTCTTCTCTTCTCTTCTCTTCTCTTCTCTTCTCTTCTTCCTCTTCTCTGTGCAATGCAGGGTATCAGTCTCAAATTGTTCCAAAAGCCTCATCCTGAACTGTAGGTGTCTTGACAGGTTCATAGATTGTTTCAGTTTGTTAGGACAGATTTTTAGAAGGCTGCTAAGGTGATTCACTGGAGTCTTCCAAGGCATTGGGTACTGATACTAAAAGAGAAGTGGGTTGAGATGAGCCAAAGTTGTGTATTTTCACAAGTCCTTCAGCTGCTGCCCTATAATCCAGGAATGTAGGGGTGTAAATCCCAATTTAATATCTTAGTTATCTTTGATGTGCTACTAATAATAACTCCACCTACTTGACATGGGTCATAACTCACTGACATTTCTAAGGCCATCTGGGACTTCCAAGTAAGATACAGCATGAATCAAACACACTGTGATCACAACAGTGTTGACATTGACATTTCTTTTTAGTTTTTCTTAGCAGGGGCTTTGCCAGGCTGGAACTGGGGATTCCTGCCATGAGAACTCCTTCAGAGAGTCTTTCATCTCCCATTTCTGGAGAGACTAGCACACACAAAAAAAATCTTCTGGGAGATATACCCAGGTTGTGTCCAGAGTTTAAATAGGGAACAACCCGTTGGGTCAAGAGAAATGGTTAAGTGCAGCAATGCTCAGTTACCTCTGCATGACCTTCCTTGCAAATGTGGACAAGAGTCTCTCAGCGGTGTCGCAGATGTTGGATAATTCTACTCTCACCGTTGAAAGACAGGGGTGATAAATAGTGTTCGAGTGACGTTTCTCCTCTCCTTCAGGCAGAATTTGAGAATCTCAGGTATACGGCCTTGGGAGAGTGATTCACGAGGTACCACTCACACCAGCTTCCTCCAAGGGAGAAAGCTGACACTTCCAGGACACTGACCTCAACCCTGTACACATTTTAAATGTTTCAGCACCCTCAGGAAAACCACAAATAGATGTTGCATCCTTGTATTTAACACTCGGAGATGAGCAAAGCACATGGCTGGGGAATGAATGTTTGAAAATCGAATGTCAGAGAGAAAAATAGATTAAAAAAAATTGTTTTGTTTTGTTTGTCGTTTTTAAATATCTCTGAGGCCATTTGGGTGAATTTGAGCTTGTTTGGAAGTGAGCTGAATACCTTTTCGCTCCTCCCCACACAATCACCTTGCAGAAAAACAACCCCTCAGCCAAAAAAATAAAAAAATAAAAAAAAGGCAAACCCACACAGGTTTTGCACTTTGTAGAGGCAAGATGATGCTTCAAATTTGCCTTCATTATACAACTATGTCTGGCCAGGCACCCGCTCCTCTTGCCTTCCCCTCCCGTGCAGCGCACGAGTTCTAGACATTGGCAGCTGAGTGTAGGCAGGATCTCAGATATCATGGCAATATAAATAAATAGAGAACGACGAGATAAAATATACAGGCAGATGGAGGTGCCGATAACGAGATAGGCTGATAGGGTGGTCAGGGTAACTGCGCTTCAGCACATGCATAAAGACGTGGGTTGTGCCCCTTACCCTAGGGGCAAAATATCGAGCATCCAACATGACACACAAGCGGCCACTCAGCCAAAAGCACTCCGCAGCCTATTGTATGAAAAAACCTTCGCTCATGCAGCACGTTTAGAGTAACAGCACTTTCTAGAAAAAAAAAAAAGTTCTTTAAATGTCATTTATTTGTAACTGGGACATGTATAATTTGATCCCAAGATTTCAAGTAAAAGTTAAAAATACCCAACATTCCAATATTCCTCTACCCATTGCCACCTTTTCAGGTAGGCAAATACTGAGACACTAAGCTGAGAGCTGCTTCTATTAGAAGAAATGTCCAAATGGCCATGGGAGGATAGACCTTCTGTTACAGCTCCAAACTTTCTGTGATGAGGACGACCAGGGAAAAAGTGAGAGTCATGGGCTGTAGCCTTTTTCTTGACACTTGACCAGCTTTTCAGTGTGCAAAGGTTATTTTTGACTCGTACAAGCTCAGAGGTGCTCCTGAATTTCTGCCTGTGGGCATCTTGCAGTTGGTGGGCCCCTTCCCCAGGGTAAAAGCCACAAACCCCACTCAGACCAGTCATGGACTGGTTTCGTACAGTCTGTTACATGCTGGGTATTGTTGTCAGAGAAACAGAGATGATTTGGAGCACTGTCTTGTCTCACACTTACTTACAAAATTCAGCTTTTGGTAATGATTAATTAGCATTTTGTACTTTACAGTGTGGAATGTATATATTTTAAATAAATAGTACATTTCTACCAGGGAACAAAGTGCCGGTTGACTTTGCTGAAGGAATTTATGACAAAAATCAATAAAGGAAGTATTTAAAAAATCATGACATGTTGGTACTTTTTAGGCTAAAATGTTCCCTTTATGAAAATAACTATTCAATTTGACTTTTTTAAACCAAAGCTTTTTGCATTTTTCATTCCCAAATGACATTTTCTTTGAAGGATTGACCTAATTTAGAAAAAAAAAAAGAAGATAAGAATGAAAGAAAAGTTTTAAATGACTTCCAAATGATACTCAGCATTTCATTTTCAGATGAAGAAAATGTTTTGGGCTTACTCAGATTCTTTTTTAAAAATTTTTTTTGGGTTGTTGTTTGTTTCATTAAAACCAAATGAAAACCTTCAAGCTTCCCGTTTTGCTTTGCTTCGACTCTGTCATTTTTTTCCTCTGCAGTTATTATGCTTGGCCACGCCGCTGGAAAATGCAGTAATTCACTGATGTGAATCACCACTGGTGACCTCTTTGAAAATACTTTTGGTGATACACCTCAAACATCTCCAATCTTTCACGTCTTTCCTCAGGTCTGAGGGTTTGTTAATTAAGCATTGCCACACAGTGCCGAGGGAAAAAGCTGTTACCGGAAAATGAAGGTAGAGTTTTATGTGACTTGGATGGAGATATCGGGCCCATCAGTTTCCTGAGCAAGAAGAAAAACTGAGATTCTCGAAGTGTTTCCTCCTCAAACTATGGTAGGCGATTCTGCCTCACTGCTGGGGTTATCTGTCCAAAAAAAGTGGTCCAGAATGCAACATACAGATAAATGATATGTTCCGAGCCCCTGTGTTGCCTTGTATGGGACATTTCACAACAGGTAATCAGACACTGAGGAAAAAAAAAATAAAGAAAGAAAAGAGAAGACTGAACTTTCTGTGGATGTGCAATGCAAACAAAACCGCAGCTTTGCCTTCCCCACCCCTGCACCAAAACTATGTTGAGGTTTTGGAAAGTATATTCATATTTTCATTTTCACTCCTCCAAGGTAGGAGAAGAAGCAGGATGTGCTGAAATACCACAAAAGGCCGTCTGGTCCGGGGAGGTTTCCAGCACGCTTCTGCAAAGCTCAGGATGGGTCTTGTTGGTAAGTGGGTTTGGAGGTGGGGCTTTTCCCCTGAGTTGAAACCTTCCCCCAGCCTCACCATCCGAAGCGTAACAATTGAATCTTTTTTGTGAGTGATTGAGAATGATCCTGGCTTATGGATGCAGAGAGAACAAAATAAAATCTTCACTCCTAAACTCATTTTACAGTTGAACCCTATCACTGGCCAGGTCCCTACTGAGGCTGCAAACATTTCTGTTTTCATGAAAATCAGGATGAGTTTTGCCCCTACCTGGAAACAGAGCAGAGGTGGACCAGCAGAAAGGGGCTGGCAGCAGAGGAGTCAGCAAGAATAAAACAAGATTGTTTAATAGGAGAATTACAGTCTTTTATTTGCATTGTTTCTTTTCCGCAGCTCCAAGCTTTGCATAAAGCTGGATTTGTTAAAACTTCATGTTGGGTTATGGCGTTGGATTGAAAAAAAGACATTTATGCTGGGGTTTAATGCAGCCCAGAAACAAGGTATAGCTGCTTTTAATGAAAACCAAGGGCAGGTAACGTCCTGAGAGCCACAAAGTTTAAACAAATTAGGAGAAGTATTTCTCAGGTGAAATTGGAAAAGGTGCTCCGTGATGCAGAAGAGTGGCCGTGAGTCCTCTGTGTTCACATCACCTTGGGTATTGTAAGGAGCTTTCTTGTGAAACTGTTTGCCAAACCAGAAGTCCTAAATTGAAATGTGTTGACAGAAAGAATCTTACTACTTATTTATAATTTAAATACCTCTTGAGGCAGGTTATGAGATGATGTGGGTAAGTCATAATCCACCCTTCTTCCTTCTTCCCAGTGTCCTGGCGCTCCTTCCAGCACTGGCCGGGGCTGCCAGGGCATTTGGCTTTTGGGGTGCAGATGTTGAGAATCATCCCTTTGCCCTGTGTTTCAGAGGGGGGCGAGGGTGCTGGGAACTTGGCAGGATGAGACCCTTCACCTCATGCAATCCTATGACCCCGAGGGAGCCCACCCACAGATTTGTTCCGTAACACATAACAAACAACTTCGTTTTACTTGAAGGGAGGGAGATGAGCACTTTGAACAAATGATGCATTAAATCAGGGCTGCCAACTGCACCTTGATGTGAGTGCTTTATGCCAAGATCTGTCTATCTATATAATCTTTTATATTCCCAGCTCTTCCTGCTCATCTATCTATCCATCTCTCTCTCTCTCTGTATGTATCTTCCTTATTTCAAACTCTTTCTGTCTATCTGTCAGTTAATCTATCTACTTATTTTGATGGCTGTCATCAAAATAGCATTTATTATGGTGTTTTAACTGTGCTGGCAAAGGACACATTATGATTCCCCTGACAAAATTACAGTTGCTTGGAAATCAGGTCCCAGTTTAGCTTGACTGAAATCAAGTGAAAACATTAGTTGGGTGGCAGATTTTATTGTCCCATGGTCAGAGACTGGAGCCGGGGTTTAGGGGATGCAGGACGTAGTCCATGGTCTGCTGTAGGATCATTCCCTTGCAATCTCTCTCCTGTCCTCATAAAGTTCTCCTCCTTTTTCTCATTTCCGCACTCTCCAGGCCTGCTGTGGACATCATAAACACGTTTCTATTTTTCACCTAGAAAACTGCCCCATGGGCTTTGTGGCACACGTAGATGTGGCATGTAGGGACATGGTTTAGTGGCTGACTTGGCAGTGTTAGGTTTATGGTTAGATTCAATCGTCTTAAAGGTCTTTTCCAACCTAAATAATTCCATGATTCTATGACCTCTAGGTGCTACTGAAAGGAAACAAAATCTTGTTTTTGCTGTACTCTGTCCTCACAAGTGCGAAGTACTCTCCAGCTCTCTCTACCTGGGAGGGAGTTGCCATTTTGTGTCTGAGTTCAATGTGGATAATTAGTTGTACTGTCTCCTCTCAAACTATCATTTTTTATTCATATTTATTTTTTGCTTTCCATCGTCTGAAAGAAAACGAATCTGACCCTTTCTCTTCTCCCTCCTATCCCTTCTCTCTCTGTTGTCCCCATGGTTTACTCTTTGTATATAGTACAACACATGCTTAGCTTACTTGGATTCTATTCACACGTATTAACTTCTACAGCCTGCAGCCAACAATGAAAACCCATCCTAGCAAGGAAAGAACAGTAGCTGCACATTGGCTGGTAAAAGGCAGAGGAAGAGTTTCAATGTACACAAGGAAATCGAACCTCTGATTTGCATAAGACTAGATTGTGCTAATTTGTTAACTGAAGAGATAGATGAGAAACAAAAACATGCCTTAAAGCGTGCATGGATGGTTACTGCAGAAACCAGTACCCAAAATGGGTCAGATCCAAAAGGGAAGCCGGCGGAGCCCACTGGCTGCTGCTGGAGTTGGTCTTGATCAAAGAGGGAATGAAGAGCAAATATTCACCCTCTCCATGAAACCGCAGCCCTTGGGTTTGAAAGGGAGCAGGGAGCCACCTGGCACTAAGGGATGCTGCAGAAGTGATGGTGTATGCAGGGAAGAGTGCAGGATTTGCCAGGTCCCCCAGAAACCTAGGATTATTTTTTTTTTTTCAGCATTTACCATCCATACTAACCTTCTCAGAATCTGGCAGAGAAGTTTTGCTGGAGAAGCAGAGTGAGGCAGATGGGAAGACGATCTGTTTCCTCTGTTTTCCCAGTGAAGTGCTTGCCACTCTTGCAGACAAAACTTAAATTTCCCAAGGGAAATGAAATCAATGGAGGTCTCTGGAACTTTCCCTCTTTGTTACCTATGAAAGAGATAGTCTTTGGGTTTGTACTCAAGAAAGATGATCACCTCCAACAGCAAAGAGAGGCTTGATATTAGCCATTGCATGAACATACACACACCTATGATACATATATATATGTGTACATACATATCTCTGTGTATATATGTATGTATGTATGTATATAATCCAGCTGAGTAAGTTTTCCATATCGAATAAATACCTGGGATCCCCAGGATCAGAGAGTTTGATGAAACACTCTTTTGCTAAGCATTTGCTATTTTCTCCACCAATTTGATTTATTTAACTAACAATAAGGAGTGATCTTGGAGCAAGAACAAAAATAATCGTTCCTCGATGCGAAAAAGCTCTAAAATAATAAATGCCGAGAGCTTGCTGAGATGAAAGACCTGAGGTGGTTGTCCTGGAGGAAGGGAAGCTCCTTTGTGGAAGTGCAATAATATTTTCCTTGCCTTAAGACTATGAAGGCTTTTCTGTTCCAGCTTTCCCCTGGAGCTTTAGCAGGATATGACCGTGTTATTACACCTTTGATAGTGCACAGCCAGGCGATAGCTGCATTAGCAGGTGTGTTAGGGGTTGTCATGAAATTTTACAGTCAGGGCTTGTTTTCAGGAATCCATTTGATTATGACTTGAAACAGCACAGCTAGGTGGCAAGAGACCCCAGCAAACTGATCCCTGTAGACGAGGTCCTGGGTGGCTCAGAAACATTGCAATGTTTCTAGCTGGAGGTTATGTGAGACCCCTAGGCTGCTCAGATGGGTATCTATCTGTGAAGGTTATTGCCTCTGCTGCCTACCTTTGGCTTGCTTCTGGTTGATGCCACTGAATGGTCATGATCCTTCCAGTGTCACTGAAAGATGTCTCCAGAGGGAGGTAGTACCGGGATCTATAGAGGGCAGAACTGAAGTAAATATAATATTTTCGCAGAAAAGCAGCCAATGTAGTAAATAGTATGGAAAAGAACTTCAGGGGTGAGGGGAGTCAACCCCTTTCTCAGACCTTGAGGTGTCTGAAGACAGGTTCAGCTATCCTCCTTATGGGCTGATATTTGTCAGCGGTTCTTAAAATCTCCTCTTCCTGCAATGAATGCACTCGTCTTTAGAAATAATTTCTCTCACCTTGTCTGATGTCTCCAAGGAAAAACATGAGAGTTCATAGCATCCCTAAACCACCAATTACTTACTAGCTACATGGCAAGCCCAGGAGATCACAAGTTGCCCCTTGGGCAAACAGCCGTTACCCATTATGGAAAATAACAATCTGACTTTCGGATAACTGAAAGGGGAGGATCACGAGCGAGATGCTCAATTTGTCAGAGAATTGCCAACCCATTTTTTAGCTGGGAATGGCTGAGAAAGTATCTGCTTTGTTGGCAAACCACAAGGGGAAAATATTCAGCTATCAAAGAAGTTCATGAACCTAGATACATAGCTGGGGTTGCTGCTTTTCCACCGGGCATCGGCAGCCCTCTGGTCTTCTGCTGTATGGGATATCCAATGAAGGCCAATGAGATAGGAGCTCTGGATGTGAGCATAGGCTGAGTGAAGACTTGGATCTTCAGGGGAAAGAACTAGAAGACTTTGCCCTGTCAACAGGTCTACGGGTATCACTTTAGACTCCTCGTAATAGTATTTATCAAATATATCAGTTATGCAAACGAAGCTAAAAGGCATCTTCGTTCCTGCAAACGCATCACATTCAAGAGACATGAGGGTGTCCCATTTCTAGAAGTGACTTTCTGCATGTTCAAGTTCTGTGTATCCTCTCTGCCCAGGAGTTCCCAAGGAGATGTGGCCTGTTCGCTTACTTGTTTTTCTCCTGAATGTGGTAGTGGTGGTGTATTGTCCTCCTCACCGTGATGTGAACCTGTGCTATGGGAAAACCCAAACCAACTGATTTTGGTATAATACTTTGATATCCTTGTTGACATTCTTTCTGATTCTTTGAAATAATTCTCTAATTAACTACTACACTAATGAACACTACACGACTCAGTAGAGTTGTAAGCCCTTTTGTAGCATGTTATCCAAAATCCCCTTCAAGTCTCTAGGAAAAGCCTTCAGGGCTCTGAGTGGGAACCTGTGTCTCCACATGACCTCTTCCTCAGTGAGGGGATCCCTGCTTTGCTAGGCTATTTCTTCACTGCTTTTCTTCTATACCCCACTTGACCTCTTAAACTGAATTGTTTACTCTTCTTCAGGTGTTCCTGTTCCCCTTTCTGCAGTCTTCCTTTCCTCAGGGCCAGATCCCATCAAGAAAGCTACTGCTGACTCTTACTGTGTAATATATTTAGGGGAATAGTTGGAGTAGGGGTTTTTGGGGGTTAACTGGCTTCACCTGAGGGAATGTTTACCTCGGAGTTTTGTTGTTAAACCATATCTCTGGTGGATGAATGTGCAGGAGACAATGAGCACTTGTCATGGCTGCTGGTTGTCTGTCCATCCACTTAGTCCTTGTTATACACTCCAAGAAAACTCAGTGGGTGAAATGCCCAAATATTTGAGATCCTTCTTCATCCCTTCTCTGAAAATGTCCTGCTGACTCCAGTCTTCCCCAGGCTCTTGCTGAAGCACTCAATTTGCCAGAGTTCTGCAAACCATTTTGTAGATCTTAATGATTGTACAGCCCTCATTTTGAAGGCTCCCTGGTGTTTGCTTCAGGTATGCCAAAAAGAGAGGGTGCGGTACGGGCTTTGGTGAGCTGGCACTCACTGACTTGACTCAGTATTTTCAAGCCCTCAATTTCGCAGATGCTGGAACCTGGAGCATTGGCTCTGCTCATGGTCCTTTTCTTTCTCCTCCTTCTTTCTCTCTTCATCAAGGAGGCTGGTGCATGAGTGCATGGGGTGCTGATGGGAGCCATCGTGATAGAGACCATCTTGGCTGGCAGGGTGAGACACAAACAGCAATAAAAGAACAACATCCAGATGGCAAGAACAACCTAGTGCTCCTCACAGCATTGGGATGGCTACTGGGCCATGCAAAGCCCTCATCTCTGAGAAGACATTGTGGGCTTGAATCATACCACTTACTTAGAAGGTATCTCTGTTTTGCAAGTGTCATGTGATAACCATCTAGAGCTGCCTACATGCATGCATGGTTACCTTTGGCAGCACAAAGTGTGGAACCAACAGCTATGAGATAACACAATGCCATGGCTACATATTGTAACAGCTAGTGATGGGGCAAAGTTGAGCTCTGGTTGAACCTACATATCAGAAAGGACCTTCTTTGTTGTGAGGGCTTATGGGCAGTGGAGCCATTATCGTAGGAAAGTGGGGACTATGTCATATAGAGCATTTAAGGCTGGGAATGTACTAATCCCACCTTGCTTGACCAAACCTGTCTTTTCCTTCTTTCTAACATGTTACTCCACCTGAGATCACCCAGATCTCGGCTACAAGCGATTGAGGAGACCGTGCAACCTGGCCTTCGACCAAGGCAGGATCCTTCCACCTGCCCTGCCTATACCACACGCAACACAGAGACAGCTGTTAGCTCACAATCATTTCCCCCTACTGATTTTTTAATTCTGAAGTAAACATGCTGCAGTTACATGAGAGGTGGTATGCAGACACCGGGCCAGGGCTGGCTTCCACCGCAGTGCTAGAACGGGAATTCCACTGCAGGCTAAGGGGAAGGGAGAGCCCTCCAAGCTAATGTGATGTGGGAGGTCTAATTTCTACCATCCCAGACCTGATTTGAAGGCAACAGATTATTTCACTGACTTGCGCGATGTGTTTTATATTTTAGGGTTTGTTTTTTTGTTAGGTTTTTGTTGGTTTTTTTTTTTTACATGAAAGCAAGAGAGTGTGGATTTTACAGGTAAATTATAATGAAAGCTGATGGGTGCTTGTGTAGGCTTGTAGAGGGTTTGCGTAGAGAAAGCAAGCAGGGGCTGGAGGGAAGAGCTTGAATGCCCAGGGAAGGTTTAATTAGCATATAGCGAAAAATCTAAAGGTTATACCTAGCCCCAACTCAGTGAAAGACAAAAACCTGACTGTTCTCAGAACATACCTCAGCAGCAAACCCTGCTGCACCTGATGCAATGCTTCCCTCCTGGGCCACCCACCTCCAAGACGTGATTATGCAGTGAGAAAGGAGCAGCGCTTTGCACTTTCTGTTATCATGGTCCTTCTTAATTATACATGCGTAAGCGTTCAGACACAGCCGCAATGAGCATGGTACACATCCAGGGGAAGTGAGATTCATCTGAGGATCTCCTGCTGCTTGGCAAGCACTTATTAACCCAGCCTCCCAACACCCCCGTGAGGAAAAATGTGTCGAAACCCATTTTCAGTATTAATTTTTTAAAAAACAAACCAAACTGAAGCAAGCAAAGTGATTTGCTAAGAACCAAACAGCAGGTTGGTGTGAAAGAGCTTGCCTTAAAGCTCTAGAATAAGGGATTTTGCACTTCGTTTCTTCACACGAGGCCATGTTCCCACGTCGCTCTATGTTTCTACAGAAACTGCAACAGGGGGGTCCCACTCTGTGACTCAGGGGCTTGGTTCAAATCCAGAGAGCCGTGTTTCCATCATTACTCCTCCTTGATGTAAAATGGCCCTTGTACAGGCTCATCTTGCTGAGTTGTTTGGCTCTGTTCCTGGGCCTGACTGCTGCCATGAGGTAGGACTGCAGGATCACATTCCCATTCCATAAGGAGATGCACTTTCGCAGGATGTGTGGAGGCCTGGCTCATTTCATTAGGAAGTCTGCTTGAACCAGAGCTGCAAGCTTAGGTTGGCTGTGTTGTTATTATTGCAGGTATTAATATTCATTGCAGTAGTGCGTCCAACTCCTAATCAGTGATCAGAGCTCTTGTGCTAGGAAACAGTAATTGTCCTTAGCGATCTCAGGTCCAGATCCACCAGAGCTTGCCTTCTAATTATGTGCTAACGTCCGCAGATTTCATTGGCAAGCCGTAAGTTGGGAACAAAACTAGCTTTGCGGACCTTGGCTGAAATCTTTGCAATTCAACATCCTTGGCATCTTGGGGCAAAACTGGTCTCTATGTGAGAAGCAGCTTGTTGTGTGAGAACCAACCATCCAGTGCGTGCTTCGTATTGCAGGATCAAGGCCTCTATTAATGACAAGGTTTGACAATGGGACGAGACCTACAAAGAGAGGGAGAAGGAGGTGCCGAGGGTGTCTTGTGATTATGTGGTTAGCGTGTGTTTCTCCACCAAGCAACGAAAAGGGAAAGAAAACCAGCTAGACTACAACAGGCATCCTTGTGCAGCCTCCAAACTGCAGCGTCATTCACAGCTTCACTTGGAAACCCTTGCAAAGTTTTATTAACATCTGCTCCTCCATGAATAGCGATATTTTATGCACAGAAACTCAGCTTCACCTCCCTCTTCTACCTTTTCCTTTCTTGTGTGTATGCTGATTTTGTCCTTTTTTTTTTTCTTTTTTTGGTGGTTGCCTAGTAGCTGGCAGTTGTGTTCTGCCTTATCAGATTCTGCCTGGTTACAATCTCTCTCTATGTGCCGAGGGCAACCCACCGTAAGAACATATGGAATATTTTAGTGAGTGGTTTTTTTTCAATTTTTTGTTTTCCTTTTTTTTCCCTCCTCTTTCTGTTTTCTTCCTATATATATATATATATTTCCTTATTGTTATTTTTCTGAATAGACTTCAGTTTTATTTTTGTTGCCATTCAGATTGCCTTTTGTCGCTGATAAAAGCTGACATCCACAGCCTGGGAGCTATCGAAAGAATCAGGTGAACTGTGGAAGGTGGTGAGGTTTGGGGCCATTTTCAGCTTAATAAAAAAAAAAAAAAGAAAACACATTCTGAGCTGAATTCAGCCCTCCTTTCTGGCCTCTGACTGAGACGCCTGTGTTCAGTCTGTGTAACATCTGAATTCCCTTTTGAGGTGCCTACATTTCTCCTTACTGAGAGTAGAAGGCCTCCAGAACGTGGCCTCTGAAATTCAGGCTGTGCCATATAAACAGCAAAAAGCCACACACGTAGCGTGCTCTTCCAGTTCTGTTTTATCATGCTGGCTTTGTTGGATGGGACAAAAAGGGAAAGTCAATGACACCTCTTGAGTCAAGCTAGACACTTCCTCAAGCAGTGACAAAGGGAACCATGCTGCTTTTGGCAAGGCGTGACGCATGGGCTGAACGAGGGCTGTTCGGTCGCGGAGTTGCTGGGCTCTTTGCAAAGTCTGGTCTTCTGTGTGGGTGCAGATCAGTGTTTCACACCTGGGGTGTGAACGAGGGGGAGTTGGCTGTGTTGCTCTCATTAAACTTCCTTTCCGGTGGAAATTTGGCTCAGGAGATCATGCTCTGTGCTGGGATGTGTGTGCATGTCTGTGTGTCTGTCCGCCTGGTAACTTTGGAAGCCATTAGCCAAATTCAATCACATTTGACAGCAGGGCCAGAGATTTAAAGATAAGCAGCTCCTGTCAGTTGTCAGAAAACACGCAAATGACTAGAGCTGGAGATTTTGTTGAAAGGAAGGTGGCAATGTGAGGACTCCCCTTGTTAGACACAGGAAAGATGTCTTGAATGCCCTACCTGTAGGAACAGCTTTAATCAGTTCATACCCTATCAGACACCACAGAAATCACTGCCTGCTTCTGTTTTCAATGTGGCATCTAATAAATCACCAGCAAATTTTTTTCTTTTTCTTTTTCTTTTTTCTTCCTTCCTTTCTTCCTTCCTTCCTTCCTTTCCTTCCTTCCTTCCTTCCTTCCTTTCCTTCCTTCCTTCCTTCCTTCCTTCCTTCCTTCTTTCCTTCTCTCCTTTTCTGTGACTAACAAGGGAGCCCTTGTTGCAATTTTAGTGCTGCTCTATTAGAAGTCAACCATCAGATAAAGATCACTCGAAGACAAGCTCCATGGGATCTGCTGTCCACTTGCTGTTTTTTCCATCTTCTAATGTCTTGGAAAGGGAATTCCAGAAGCTAGAAGAAACATATTAGCTTATTATTCGAGGTAAATCTAATCAACAGGTGATCTATCATAGCGACATTTCTCGGAATATAAGAGGAGAAGAAGCCTGGGGACATACTGGTGCTAAGTTTCCCATCCAAGACAAACCAAGGTGAACCCTATTGGATCAGAGCGTGACTGATCACCGTGGTCGCACTCTGTCACATATTTTGCAAGGAAGCTCACATCTTCTTGTTTGTAGGTTATTACTGTTTCTCATTATTAATATGGCTCTGTAGGTGTGCCAGGCCCTTTCCAGACTAATTAAATAAAAGGTCTCTGCCCCAAGGAACTAACCCAGCAAGAGATGACAATAAACAACAAGAGGAAGAGGGTTACGCAAGTGAAAGATCTTGAGATACATCTCATGTTGTACCAGTATGTTGGGCCAAATCCTCAAGTAATTACATAAAGTTCAATTTTGCCAAGTTGTTCATTGTTAAGTTACTCCACCCTCATGTAAGAAATCCCATTGAATTCACTTAGTGAGAAAAAGACATGGAGCTGTACTGAGAGGCAAACCATCATGTCTTGCAACCCAAGAGAGTGGATCTGCTTGTGAAGAAAGGGACCACTCATCAAGAGATAAAGAGTACAACTGAGCTTTAAGCTGTTATCTTGGCAAAATATGGATATTTTACTTTATTAAGTACTGCAACAAGGTGGAACGAAGCCGTCAGGTTCCCTCAAAATTAGTTCTTTGCAGATTCAGTCATTATGACTGGGTCTTACAAGCCACTTAGGAATCAATGGGAGACAAGTGCCCTTGAGAATCTAGTTTCCTATCTTTAAAACTGGATCTTCTGCACCAGCTATCAATTCCCATCTCTCCCTCAGAAAAACCTTGTCTGAGAGGTTCCCTCCTTCCCGAAGCCACAATGACTCACACTTACAGTTGACATTCAAGGAACAAAGAAGTCTTCAGCATCTATCTTGATGTTCATTTAGGCCAAGATGGCAAGTCACAATCTGTTTTGCTTTGAGCTTGGAGAGACTGGGGCTGATGCTATGAAGATCAAAGAAGGTCCAAGATTTCCCTGACGTTATTCTGCTTAAATGTAGGGTTTGGGGATAATTCCCAGCTCTAGTTCCAGGAATATCTCCTAACTTTCAGCTGTGAGTCTCTGTCTATCAAGGAAGTAAAGACTCCTGTGCTGAAAGAATCCAAGTCTACAGCAAACAATGGCATTGGTGATGTGAGATCTTTTCTCTTCACTGGATCCAGGCCATATACAGCTGAAATATAATTCTTGAGAAGTGGGCAAACAACTGCAGGGAGGGAGTAGTTGGAAGTGGGACTGCGTTCAGGTACGTAGGTTGAAGGCAAAGGAAACTTTGTATATGTTGGCTCTGAAGCCATGTGAGGTAGAGGGTGGTACAGAGAAGAACTCAGACAGTAGCTCACCTCCTTTTTCCCCTGGGGGCAAATGCCTTTTTTTACAGTTAGGGATGGATACGTAATAAAGGAGCCAACTCTGTAGCCGTCATGGTGCAGAACCTCGCAGTGCCTGTTTCGGAATGCTGGCTTAAGCATAAACAAGACCACATGAGAACAGGGAGAATGATGATGGACCCAAAATGTGTTAAACTTCTTGCAGAGTATACATTTTGTATGTGCTTTGATAATCAGGACTCTCCCAAAGCTTCTTTGGGTTTGTGCATTCCCAGGGGACTGGCTGCTTTCAGTGAGCAAAGTGAGAAGGTTGCTGTGACTGTGTGGTTGTTTCCCTTTTGGCCAAAGTCAGTTCACAGAGAAGGTGCAAGACATCAGGGCTCCTAGCAAGAAGCTCAAGCTAATGTGGCACCCTGTGAAAATTAGGGACTTGCATTTGTCAGTGCACTGTCACCACCTGTCCCTGCTCCTGACCAATAGCTGTTCAGCCACCACATCCAGTCCTAACAGGGTAGATATATATGTCCCCAGGAAGCACAGATGGATGTCTGCTCAGCAGCCTCAGGGACTTGAGTTACCCTAGTCTCCTGTTTGTGCTGCCTGTCAGAAATGAAATAGCCCGGTGGCTCAGGCAGGGGACTCGGAAGGGAAACTGATACAGAATGGTTAATACAACACCAGCCCTTTACACTGAGGATGAGCCAGTCACTTCTGAGCAACGTAAGAAATCCACTCCAGCTGAAGAGCATATGTTTCTTTTCTCTTTACAGCAAAGCTCCCATTTCAGGCACAGGTATTATTTGTTTCTCGAAATCCCCTTTCCTGTGTCTGCTTCGCTGACCCGATCATCTGAGAGCCCTGAGAGTGGTAGTTACCCCTTCCTACTATTGTTTGCTCTCAAGATCAGTTTGGAAGTGCTGTGTGCATGTGTTTGTTTTGTTTCTCCTGCTAGTTGTTGCTGGGTTTTGTGTTTTTTACTTCTCTTTTGTTTCCCCCCCCCCTTTAGGTGTACACAAATGCAACAAAGAAATGAGAAGCAGGAGGACTGTGGTATGCAAATCTGTCAATGTGCTATTCAATTAGCGTATTGTTACAAGTGAAACACCAGCAGCCTAGTGAGAAAAAGGAAGTACCAGGTGCTAAAAGGACAACCATACAGCTTTCAGCATAGCCTACCAGACAGGTTTCTCCCTCTTTAGAAAGTTTACTTGTTCTCTCATACAGACCCGTGAAACTGGAAGGCACCCCTTGAGTCTCTAAGTCCTATCTCTTCTCTTTCAATCTCTTCCATGAGCCAAAAAAGACTCCTGGGGAAGGAAGTTTCTCCTCTGTTTTTACTCCCATTACACTATCTGGAAGCTGTTCAGATCCTTCACCCTGAAGTCTTTCTTCCACCAGCCTGTGTTTGTTTAGTTTCAGTCCAGCCTGTGTTTGTTTAGTTTCAGTGTACGCCATTTGTTGTGTCCATGCTGTCTTTCAGTTCAAATAGATCTTTTCTTCTCTCTGTTTACTCTCCTGATGTGCTTATATAAGTCAGTGATGTCTTCTCAGTCTTCGCTTCGTTCAGCCAAACAAGCCAAGATGTATGTTCTCTTCCTATGACATGGGTTCACCATTTCAGGACTTTCATCTCAGGACTTCATCTTTGTACTCCTAAAGTTCATCTCTTCTAGACATAGGCAACTAGGATTGTTCTGGTGCTTTGGAGGTTGTCCTCCATGTGTTTTACACTGATCAAGGCAGACGTTTCCCTATCTTTTTTTGGAAATCTCTTGTAAGACGCATTTTTGACAGCCATGCCACATGCTCTCTTCTGATGGGTGACCCAAGTATCCCATGTTTTCAACCTTTTTTTAATGGAATTGCTTCAAAAACTCTCATTAGTACCTAATCTATTATTGCACCCCTCCAGAATCCATCTTGAATGTAGTATTGTTGTCTAGCCTTGGCTAATTGGCTATGGTTCCTCTACAGATACAGGAGAGGAAATAGGGATCATATCCTCCTATAAGCATTTTAAAACTACATCATCAGAGACTAATTTATCTACTTATGTCTTTACTTGAGTATAACAGGAACTTAGCTAGTTACCTTGGAGTACATATTCAACATAGGTGAAGTTAGATGAGGTGCATGACTGCTTCAGTACTGAACCCAAAATTCCCAAGGACATGTCTCTCATCTTATATAACTTCATCCTCTTAGGTGCTGACAGCAGTGGCTTCTGAGTTTCTGACAGCAATACGTTTTAATATCACTGTCTAGCTTTTTGTGACAGTTGGTAAAATATTAAATAAAATCAGTCCCCAAATAGATTTCTGAAGAACTGCAGTCATAACTTTCTTTCAGGTCTATATTTCCTCTCTCAACACCATCTGTTGTCATTTCCTCTGTAGTGACTCCCTCTTCCATCCTCAAATTCTTCTCCTAATCTCCATACTCTACCACTTAATAATTTCCCATGAGGTATCATAACAAATGCTTTTCTGAAGTCCAGAGAGATTAGATCTACTGCATTCTCTTTCATTAGAAAATCAGTGATCTTATCAAAGCAAACTATCAGGTCAGTTCAGAATGATCTATCTTTGTCAGAAAACACGCTGTGTTTTATTGTAATTTTCATTACCATCCATGTCTTTAATTATACTTCTGCTGAAGGTGTTGCAAAGTCTGACATTGCTGATACCAGCCTACATTTTCTGCATCAACTCCTTCAACCTAGGACTCGACAGACTTCTTAAAATGATTCCCAGTCAGAGTTTATGCCTATGTTTAGACAAACAAAATGATCCTGAGCTTGTTCTCTGATCCCAAAGACAAACGGCAGGGCATGTCTTGAGACGGTGCACCTAAGCTCTAAAATCCACCTCCCCACCAAAAAAGAGTGGTCTTATGGGTACTGTGTAGTGTGAATGATGCTTGACACATGATGTCTTCTGAACCATGCCTCAGCATGCCAGGTTCCACAGGATAAAACTTGCTAGGGACTCAGCTAACAGAAGGGCAACCACATGCCCTGGCCTTGTTTAATGCACTAATATAGGCAAAATTCCTGATTCTTTGTGCCTTTTCATTCAGACCTCTGCAGGGAGATTGTTTATTCTCCCCTTGAGCTGATGGCAATTTCAAGGAGCCACCTCCTACTCCCATCCCCTCTTTCCCATTAGCATCCCTGCCTCTAAGCCCATGTTCACAGCCTTTGCTGGAAACTTTTGTGATTTGTTTGAATTTCCTTTGCAAATTTTAACTGGGTTTGACTTGTGGCAATTCTCCGGTTTAGTGCATTTATTTTCAGCTGTTGTACTTGAGCCCACATCAAGTTCAGCACTTGGTTTAGGATGGGGAGAATTTGTCTCTCTCCACGGTGTATGTGGAGCACTGATCTCCATTCTGATCCCTTAGAAGCTGAGGGAGATAAGTCTAATCCCTTAGCTAAACATCCCTCTTTCTCTAGATCTTTCTTGCTCTTATTGTTGCTACAATGAGCTATCAACTAGAGAACCGAACATTGCAGGTGAGGTCTTCAACGCCTATAAACCTAAAGCCAGCTCTGCTGGCTCAATGGTGATTTTCACCGGCTGAGACCTGCGCCAGCAGCAGCTCTCCCTGGTGAACCAGGGTGAAAACGGTTTGACGCCATGTTTTCCTACGCAAGTCAGACACAAACGGGATCGTTGCTCCCATGCAAAGATTTTCCTCCCCACCCCCGTGACGTGAACCATAAGGCTGCACATATCAACTGCTTTTTGGATAGATTTCTTAATTTGCCCTGAAGGGGCACGCGCAAAAATGAGGAGGAAAAAAAAAAGAAAGAGCTTGTGGAATTGATTGGAGGAGAGATGCATCTTGTTCAAACTAGAAGTGAAAATATATTCCAAAGGAGAAATCATTAGCATTTTCATTAAATGCCAAAGAGGGCGACTATTAGACCTACCTCAGGCAACCCTGGGGTTGAAAACTTTTCAACAAGATTTAATTGATCCAGATGGATTGAGGTTGTTTTTGTTTTTTTACCCCTTCCACCCTTCTACTCCCTGCTTAAATCTCTATACTCCATCACATGTGAGAAAACCCCAAACCGAATCAAATTAAAATAAATAAACAACGCCTTCAGCCCACGCCCTGGAATGAAAACTGCAGTGTAATACGAAATGTGTCCTGATCGTCTTGTTATGGAGCTCGGTGACTCACCAACTGTTACAATTGGGGTTAGATAAAATAAAAGGATTATAATTAAGGAGGCAGCAGGAGGATGTTAACTGGGCAGTCGGATGGAAGCAGACCCATTGCAGATTCTGGTGTGCTGGGGTTCAGCTTGGCTTTTAGAGGGTTACTGGGTATGCATGGACACGCGACTCAGCTGGGTAGTTTGCAGCAGAGAGTTTCCTAAAAAAACATAAAAGGGATCCATTTGGCTGAGCTACTGCAGCACACTGGGAGAAGGAGGCCCTGCATCCTATTGGGTCTTCTGTAGTTGTCCCCCCACAATGTCCTGTTCCTTGCAGACATGAAGGTGAAGCGCCCACTTGCCAAACCTGGTTGATGGAAGTCATGGGCCCCTTGCTGCAGTTATCTGAGGGTTGGGGAGTATTTCTGGGCGGTATTTTGACCCTAAACCTCACTGTAGAAAGTTCTTTCCCCTGAAAAGAAATCTCAACAAGCCCTCTGGATGCAGCACAAACTCTTGTATGGGTAACTATCAGCAGGACAAGTGCAGGCATCATTTTTCATGGTAATGGGGAGCAGAGGGCTTTAGTTGTGATGGGGAGAAGACAACAATTCAGTGGTGCATGTCTATTAGGTTTAGACTATGTACTTGGCACAGTGGCAATAGCATTTTAACCTGTTGTATACAAGGACACGTAGCAAGTAGGTAGGTTGGGTCTTCCAACATCTACCATACTAATAAAGCAGTTTTTTCCCCTTGTGTTTCCAGCTTGCTTTGCTGCTTCTTGGTTTCCTGGAGGAAAATGTTTAGATCTCCTGTGAATTTAGCATCCTCCTTCCAGCAGCCTGAGTGAGCTGTCCTCAAAGTCTCAGAGCCAGGTAGATCATACGATGATGTTTCACATGTCAGCATGTCAGAGCAGTGCCACAAATGATCTATGGTCAGTGCAAACGCTTCTTATGAAAGCCCATGCAAGCCATTTGCATAGGGCTAAAACACCTAATGCATCAGTTTGGGCTAGCTTAATATCTCCAGTAATTATCTGAAGGAGCCCTGAACATTGTCATGATTAACTACCAGGTTGGAACTGGACCTGAGATGGAATCTGTGAAAATGCAGTCATGGTTGGAAAGGGCTGCAGGAGTCATCTGGGGCTGTGACCACACTACCAGAATATCTTGGAAGGAAAAGCACAATGATTTCTTTAGTGAAAACTATAATGGGAGTTTTGGTAGCATGTTCTGTATTATTCCCCAGCCTGGAGTTTTGCCAGGACACGGGGAATTTCTGTACCTGAATTCAATACGTCCCCAATGGAGTTGATAGCTGGCTGAGCCTGAAGCTGTGCTCCAAACCTTCACCCCTGAATTAGCCACGCGTGTCTCCCCGTTTCCTCATATTCCTCTGTCCTCCTGTATCTGCCTCTTGTCACTCACCTGACACTTACACTGGAAATGCCCTGGGGCTGGCATCCCCTTTTTGTTCGGGGCTTGCGCAGCCGATTGCACAATGAGCCCTGTGGTGATACAGCCAAACAACAATTGCTACGGGTGAAAGATCGGCCGGTTATAGATGGCAAAACCAGTCCCCAGGACCGGCTGTGTAATAGAATAACAACAACAACAAATTCATAATAATAATGGCCAGAATAATGAATGGGTATATTCAAATATAAGTTAGCTAGCTAGAACTCACCACTTGCCTTTTGTGCAGCTCCTGTAAAGCCCATTCTCCTTCTGAACATGTATTAGCCTGTACTGCCGATGTCCTAATTCTGCTCCTCACCATTTTTCCATTTGCCTTGCTCTTTCTCTATTAAAAAAAAAGAAAAAGAAATAAAAATCAAATCACATGACTTCAAAGAGCTACATCGGGAGGTCATTGCATCAAATGCTGCCGCTAGTTTAATAAAGGAACTGACTAATATACTCATTAGTGGTGTTCGTTGCTAATGCCCGATCAGATAATGAAATTGAAATATCATGTTTTAGGGTGTAATCAGGCTCCCTGCAGGTGCTGGGATGGAATTGCCCCATAGGTACAGCATTACACAGTTAACTAGGTGTGTTACTTGACGGGGGTGTTTCAGCTTCCCAAGCCTGCGGGTAGTAAGAGATGAGCAGGACTGTCAGCATAGCTAGTGAGAATGAGGAATCGGGTTGGAAACAGTGGAAAAAAGCTGAGGTGACCTGGGTTGAAGGGGATGGAGGTAGCTAAGAGTAAGTGGCAGGTATCAAGCCGCCTATGGGACCAGCTAGGTCCAGGTGGATGTGTGGAGGCATGGTGCTGGCCCTTTGGGAGGACGTGTCAAGCTGCCTGCAGATGAGGAGCTCCCTGGGTTGGCTAAGCACAGGTGGGTGTGTACAATGAAGCGTACTGAAGCAGGGCTCCTGGGAACATCAAAGGCTTCATTGTCTACTTGGAATGGGGAAAGTAGAGAAGAAAAGATTGATATGGACGCAAAGGTTTGTGCATGGACTTGGAGGTAGAAGGGACCTGTTGGACCACCACCGAGCAGGGATACCAGCCTGCTTTTAGGCTCTAGCCTAGTTGCAAACCCCTTGATTACCAGGCAAGACATGATGCACCTTTCTTCTCTCGGTCTGCAGTGTCACCTACATAAGGCTTTTAATCCTCAGTCCTGGCAGAGCTACAACTGCAATTTCATTGTCCAGGGGTGACAGACAAGCATGTCAGAAGCCCAGCACCAGCTTTCTCCTCTCCGGTTCAAACATCTGCCTTCTAAGTTTTCCAGCAAGTGGCTAAGTCCAAAGAAGTTAGCAGAAGTCATTTTGAATTGCCTTATTATTATTTTTAAATTATTATTATTATGAAAAAGAAAGAAATCACATTAAAAAATTCAAATCCAACCCCAGTCTAATCAATGCTACCAGACTTTGGGTAAACCGGGCTGAATGACAAGAGTTTTCTGGAGGAATTAGTTGTGTATGAAAGTTAACTTTAAACACTTTTCTTCATTGCCAGATGATTTAATACTGGATGAGCCAATGAAAGACAAAGCACTTCAGAGACACTCAAATTACTTCCCAAGTTGCTCAGAGAATATGTTCTGCTGAGACAACACCAGGCTAGAGACTTCAGTGGGATTAGCAGGAAAGCAAAGTTTTGTTTTACCACAATATTTTAGACTGTCTTCCAATCTGTA
>WEIS01010605.1:1544-15869 GCA_013389965.1 Todus mexicanus
AAAAAAAGGAAAATATATGAAATAACAGAAAGTGTCATAAGTGTCTACTATAATATTTTGCTTAAATACTTTTAATTTTAGCAGTTTCTCTTTACAGATATTAACAATGTTTTACACAACAGGCTTTCAAAGATCAGAGTGAGTATTGTGGAGGTTTAGATTATATTGTTATGGTATCCTCCTATAGGCAAAAATAAAAATTAACAGGAACCAAGCAATGTGTAAAAAACCTCAAACGTAATACTGTTAGAAAGTGTCTTAAGTATCACCAAATCCTGGAAGCCTTGAGAAATACAAAAGAAAAAAAATAGGATCAGTTAGATACAGTATTTTGTGCTTTTCCTCTGGAATTTGTTGACACTAGTATTTTTGAGTTACTTTTTTACAGTCTACCTTGTTACTAATAGAACTGGATTCTTCGCTATTTCAGGCTAAGCGATAAACCCCTACCAAACCCAGGGGCATAACATACAGTAGCTAAATGTAGCACTTCTTTAGACTTCTGTCAATTGATTAAAGTCCAGTAGGTCGTGCTGGTTTACAGACCTTAACAAAAATTCAGTGAAATTATCAGAAAATCTCCCTTTCATTTATCTGAAGTGTGGATGAAATTCTAAGTGGAGATATTTTTTCATGTTTAAAAATGTTTGATAAGAAGAATTTATGCTATAACTTTTCAAACCCTTTCTTGGCTTTAGAAGGTGAAGTGGTTAATGCCTTCAGCTTCTCAACTGTAGAGAATGAGCAATATACTCAATCAAATTAACCTGTTTTACTTGACAGTGATAGGCAAAGATATTTATGCATGCTATTATTTTGGGGGATTGCTTGTTAAATAGTTTTATGAGCACCTTTAAACAATAACCTGAACACAAATGTGGTTATTCAGCATATTGCTTGATAGAATTACATTCTTATCAGAACCATGTGACTGGACATCAAAGTGACTTGACAGTGCCTTTAGTATTTTAGTTGAATGCAGTTTACTCCAAGGCTTTTTTATTTTTATTTTTATTTTTATTTTTATTTTTTTTTATTTTTTATTGCTTATTTGTTTGTTTGCTCCCCCACCCTGTTCTCCCTTATTCTTTTTCTGCAAAAAATGGCAAGAGTAGTTTGATCATTTGGCCAAAAATATTTGGTTCATGGATTACATTATGAATTGATTGTACCTGTAGCTAAAGAGAGAGGGTGAATTCTCAGAAAGTTAATACTTATTGCTAAGCAAATCTGGAATATAGATCAACTGCAAGTACCAAAAATGATGAAAGTGAATCTGGAAATTCTTACAGGTCCTCTAGTAAAACGTAAACAGATGCAAAATGCCCATCATATTTTTGGTCTGTTTTTGATGCTTGTTGTTATACCTAAACTTCCAACATCAGGAAGAATTTCTTATATACTGAGAATTCTACATCATGCAGTTTCAAGATTTTGTTTTGAAGAACTTTATTTAGCCTACAACCACTCTGGAAATATCCCTTTGAGCTTTATATTCCTTTCAGCAGAACGTTAAGAAGGTCCTGATGGTAGAATACATTCACCTAGCTTGTTTATTTAACTTAGTCATTTGTATGTATTCGATTGAGATGAGACATTGAAAATAAATCAATTTATCTGTGCCTCGATTTAGTGTCTTTGTGGAGCCTTGCAATAGCACTGCCAACAAACAGAACACCCTACAACTTTTCTCTGTAAACTGAACTTCTGAATAAGTTTACTCTCTAGCTAAACCATGTTTAGAGAGTTGCCTGCCTTTCAGGACAATCGTCTTTCAGCAAATACACACAGGAATATTAGTCTTGTTTCATTTAATCACCAAATCCTAACAACTAAGTATTCACTTCATTAAAGGCACTCAAAAATTCTGGCCAGCTGTTTCCTGCCACTTGGCTGAGGACAAGGTGGAGAAAGACAAGCAATTCAATCCTCAGTAACTCTCAGTTGTGTTCAATGTAATTCTGCCACACAATTATACTTTCATAATTGTATTTCTAAACTAGAATCTGAATCCAAGGTGGGTTCTGTGACTTATGGACTTAAATTCTGACATGTTTAAATTCCTGTTGTACATATGAAAATTTCCAGAGCTTCTAGGAATCATCTAATTTTTTGCTTTGTCAACTTTTCTTTTTTCTTTGTTTGTCTTGTTTTTGTACTTTCTCTTCCTTTTCTAATTTTTTTTTTAAAAAGCGTTTTAAATTACAGTAAAAAAATGAATTGATGGGGGAAGTATAATTAACATATTAGTTTGTATATACAAATGGCAGATTGGCTACTTGCTTTGTTCCTGGAAAACTGTTTCCTGTTCTGGTTCAAATACAAAATTCTGGAAAATTAAGAACCCTTTCTCCAAGATCAAGGTGGCTACAGTATAGTGTTTTCAAAGCTGGTAGTAATTTTTATGTACTGAACATAAAAAGAAAAAAACCTGATTACAAGCAAAGAGTGTCTTAAAAAAATATCTTTTTGATTGTATGAACTGTCAGGCCTGTTGCCTGTGAAAGTAAGTGCTAAGCTATCAAATCATAAATCAATATTCCATGGCTAGAATCTAAGCAGACATAAATCAATGAAGTTATATGGACTTTAACTAAGTTGTGCTTATTTATACAGCTGGGTTTGACTATTGGGTGCTGCAAAAATGACAAAGTTATCCAATTCGGTCGTAATTCAGGAGAACTCTTACAGAAAGATGTGCTTGTCCCTGGAAACAGAATTTAGTGTTTGGTACAGCCTGTGGAGATGATTAGGTATGCGAGGATGGGATCAAACCCCATCCACCAGCTCAGAAAATGCTGAGCAGGGCTGTGTGAAATTCTGTCCCTCCCTGGGGTGCAAGCAGCCCAGTCAGGCATCTGCGCCCACTTGTGCACCACAGATTTGTATCCTCTCTCCAGTATAAGGCTATTGATGATTTTCCTTGGAAGAATGAGCAGGGCACAGCCTTTTCAATAAAGGGAATCACCTGCTCAACATCTCAACAGCTGTGGAGTCAGCAAATATCTGCAAATTTTGTTTTATCCTCAGTGTAGCTCATTGCCCAGTTCAGTGTCCTAAACCCTTGACTTAAGGGAGTGGGAGCCGTATACCCTATTCCCACTACGTAAGTAAATTAATGGGACAAAATGCATTCATTTTCCCTTTCCCTGAGGTTTCAAAATTGAGGCACAACTTCTCATGATGCTGTTGGCAACCTGATTTTATTAGAGTTTCTTGGGCATACTCTGAGGGTTGTGGTCTGAGTCAGGCTGCTTGGCCAGTATGGACTCATTCAAGGGCTAAGAAATACCAAGCACGTACTAGACAGAATCTCTCAGAGGAGTTAGGCCTAGTCTGTGATTCCTACTAGGCTGGTAAACAAGGTGCCCATCTCCTCATCTCAGCTCAAACTAGAGCAAATCTGAGCATGGTAAGGTTCACACTACCTTCAGGGCTAGGCAGCAGCCAAGGAACAGTGTTTAGATACCAATTTTGGACTTAGATTTGGCCTAAACTCCACCGCAAGTGCTGTGTTCCTGATTGACCTGCTCATCTAAACACTTGCTCTCAGGAGATATTCAACATGTCCTTATAAGTTAGGCATAAAGCTCAGATGTTGTCTCTGAACAAGGCTGCTTTACTCAACTCAGAAAGTGTGACAACTTACAGCTCTAGGTAAGGTTCTTAGAAAATATTGATTTCTTCTCGATGGCATTTGTAAACTATGTGGTCCCATCTGCTTCTTAGCTTTCTGTATGTAATATTTGGGGTTGTTTTGCTTTTTGACAGTTTTTCAGAAAAGTTTTCTATTATTCAAATAAGATTTAAATTCTGTTTGTTTTTCTCTGTTATATGGTGAAGACAGAAATCATAGCACAAGGCTTTCATGGAAATTTGTAAGTGAGAATAACAAAGAGAGGAAAATAGGTAAGTGGTGGTCTGACAGTCCTGCATAGACATTTCGTTATTGTGGCTACCACGTTTATACTTACCTGTCTGCAGGAAAGATGAGCAGCATCACAGGGAAGCAAAATAGTATTTGCTTGATGTTTCTTTTCTCCTTCAAATCCCATTGTAATGCTGTACGTTTTCCTCTTGCTGCTGTTCATTTAATCAGCAGCTTCATCTCAATGGGCTTTTATGCCCTGAAGAGATATATGGGCTTACAAGGATCAGATGGTGTAGAGATATAAAACTAGGAGACTTGCTGACTGCAGAGATGAGCCAGAAAACTGCAAAATTGTCACCTGTTAAAGACTAGCTATTCTCACAACTGATCACTGCCTTACTTTCCCAATAGGATAGATAAAAATGCAGAAAGTGTGTCTTCCCTTTTGGGATCTTTCAGCTTCTCTGAAGGGATCTTCTCATCTAACGTGGATGTTAATGATTGTGAAAAAAACAAACAACATTTTACTGCTATATCCTGAAGCAACTGAAGGAGGTTTAATAGACCAGTCAGATGTTGAATTTTTCTGTACAATGTGAGTGCATGGTTAAACACCTTAGCCTATCCCTCAGCACAGCCAGTATGCAGATCCAAAAACTGACCTGAAGCACGTAAGAGAACCATAGAATCATTAAGATTGGAAAAGACTTCTAAGATTTTCAAGTCCAACCCTCAGCCCAACACCTCTATGGCCACTAGACCATGTCCCAAGCTGCCACATCTACTTGTTTTTTGAACACCTTCAAGGATGGTGACTCAATCACCTTCCTGGGCAGCCTGTTCCAAGGCTTCACTGCTCTCTCACTAAAGATACTTTTTCCTAATATCCAATCTAAACCTCCTCTGGCACAACTTGAGGCTATTTCCTCTTATCCTGTCATTAGTTACTTGGGAGAAGAAACCAACACGAGACTCACTACTACCTTCTGTCAGGTAATTGTAGAGAATAATGACGTCCCCTCTTGGCCTCCTCTTCTCCAGGTTAAACAACCCCAGCTCCCTCAGCCTCTCCTCATCACACACGTTCTCCAGACCCGTCACCAGCTTTGTTGCCCTAATCTGGACCTGCTCCAGTGACTCCATGTCTGTGGGATGGATCTGGTTGGCACGTGGAGCCCTCTGTTCCCTTCAGAAGGGAGTCACCTACCACAATTATCCTCCTTTTTTTTCTTAATTGAAGTACTCCTAAGGTGTGGGGGTGACTGGCTTACTTCAGGCACCCTCCTGGAGGGACCTTCATCTCCATCCTTGTTTGCCCAGCCCTCCAGCTCCAGAGCCCCATCCCTGCTGTGCAAGGGCAACTGGGCAGATGAGGGAGGCAGAGAGGAGATTTGCTGCCTCTTCGAGCAGGGATCTGTTTCCATTTCTCCTTATCTCTGCTACCTGGTGGCAAGAGGGGAGGGGATCCTCTGCTGCTTGTGGAGCCTCTATCTGCTGCCTTTGCCTCAGGGTTGGCTCCACCAACCTCTCCCTCTCACCCTCCCTGATGGTCCTTCGCCTCTCCAGACCCTCTCTCTGATCTGCCCCAGACCATTCCCTTGTTCCCCTGTACACAGGGGGTGTCTCTGCCCCTCTCTGGTACCAGGGCCAGGCTCAGGCTCTCCCTGCAGCCCAGACTTGCCTGACCTCAGCTTGGGGTGGGAGCTCTGGCTGGGTCCCCACATTCCTTCTGGCCTCTCAAGCCAGGCAGGGGGCCCAGTTCCTCCAGTTGCACTCCACTCTGGCCCTAACGGAGCTCCTGGTCCCTGACCCGCATCCATCTCTGCAGCTGCAGCCCCACGTCCAGGGGATGCACCCTGGGAAGGGAAGGGGCCTCTCTGGGGACCACCACTTGCTACTCATTCACTTGGTACCCTCCCAAGGGCTCTTCTAAGCTGGGTGTTCCAGCTCCATTCAGGCCCCTCAGCAGCCTCAGCAGCCACCACCAGCTCCGGCCCTAGCACAGCCTGACCTGGCCTGGCTCTGCCCGGCTGCCAAAAGCCCCAGAGAGCCTCTGTCTGGCCCTTGAGCCACCATTCCCTTCCTCAGTATGGACTGACCTGCTTTGGAGCTGGGATCCTTGGCTACAGGAGAAAAGAGTCTTATCTTGTGCACATAAGTGTTCTACTGAGGGCTGTGTGAGGTCTGTAACGGTAAGCAACAGGATTTGGATGCAGAGTACAAGTTGACATTATCAGCCAAGTCCTTCCTTCCAAAAACAAATAAAGATGCCACTCCTTATTTTCTAAAATGCAAACTGAGAAAGTAAGTGATACCTGTGCAATTCCCAGTAACTCTGCTACATTTGCGACCTCTAACTAAGCTTTGTGTCCTGCCAAGGGGGAGACGGCTTTTGGAATGCACAGTGGGACTGTGGAAATCTAGGAAGGTACACTTTAAAAAGGTCAGATCCCCACAATTTTTTTGTCTTATGTTTAATATCTTACTGTCAGACATCAAAACCTGAAATAACCACCCTGAGTTTCTTTTAGTGGGACAAACTGTGTTCCTAGAGCTTTAGTTAAAGGTCTGAGGACTTATGTGCATGCAGCTACCTAGATGCATGAGAAAGCACTTAAAGTACATACACTGTTTTATACAGCTGGGTCCTAGTCATGTTCTTCAAAGCTGCACGTACAGACAAAGCTACATAACCCTCTCTAGGCTTTGCCTGTCCTGACCTGCAATGGTCTCTGAGGTATGTCAGCTTCCCTTCCCATTTGCTCCATGACTCCCACTCCATAAGACCCCCACCTAGGATAAGTGTAAAATATATGGATGTCATTAAAACCATCAACTAGTTAGTATATTCAGGCTGCTTAAAACTTGGCAAATTTTATCATGAGAAGGCTACCAGAATAACACAGAGAGATCAGATTTCTGGATATTAGCAAAATGAAAGGAAATAAAAAAGAATTGTTAAGATAAAATGCCTGCATTTTCATGATTAATTCAGTAGAATAAGGAAAATCTTGCATTTCTGAGTTGACTACGTTTTAATATTCCTTTGAGTTTGGCTTCAATAACAAAGGAAAAGCGAAAAATACCCCAAACAACCCACCCCAGATATTTTTTATATGTGCAAAACTGTTGAATGAACATTTTGTCCCTTTTGTTGGATGAAACCCAGGAAGGAAGGCGGCCCTATTCATCTGATGGGTGACTCAAACACAGCGGGTGCAATGAAAGCTTGTAGAGACCTGTGCAGGATAGCTACTTTTTGCCACACTTGTCACCACGCCACTCACTATCTGCATGGAATAATCTATTGCTGCTGCTGTTGCTGACACTTTTTTTTTCCTCCCTCACATGCTTTTCCTGCCCAACGGCATCTGTTTTTGTTCAAAGAAGCCTATGCCTTCACTCACCTTGATGCTCCATTGCTGTCTCTTTCTGGCAAAGAACTCAAAAGATTTGGCCGGAAGGTTGCACTCAATCAATCCTGCCTTTAGGGTGTCCTAGAAGTGCTTTCTTGGATCACCATTGCTTCCTCTTTCCACACTCCAGTTCCCTGCATAGGAGGTACTTGAACATATGTACATCATTGATCCAAGCCATATGTCCAACCCATTACACCTGGGCTTTCCATGTGGATACGCTGCAGGAATTCATCACTGGTCAGCTTAGTGCAGCATGTGACTCTGAGCAAGACACAGAGGTGCCTCTGGTGGAACTTCTCCAGCTGGCAGAAGTTCTTTCTATACTATGTCAAAATCTTGTGTTTGTTCAGCACAACAGTCTTGTACAATTTTAGTCTGCCCTGTGGTCTGATCTGACACTATTTCCATATTTGCTTAGTAAACCTGGCAGAAAACTCCCCTAATACTACGAATGCAGGAAACTATCTCTCCATCAGCACTGATGCAGTCATCTGAATTAATTTGAATTCAGGGGAACTCATGTGCAACAACCAGCTCAGTCTCACTGTGGTTAGTGGAAAGGACAACATGATCTTTTCCATGTTGACTGACACACCATTTCAGTTATTCTCAAATTTATGTTTAGTTTGATTTTTTCATTCATCATGGAAGTAGAATATTTGTCTGTTAAGAAGATCTTGGCTGATCTGAGCCACCCATTGTGTAATGATGAGCAGACCAGAGTTCTTATGTACTCTGCTTGGTAATCTTAGGCCTGGTGTGCAGTTCTACTGCAGCTAAAAGTGAGTCTTGATATTTAGGCTGAGGTTGCATTCATTTTATCCAACATCTTGGAATAAAATAACATTTTTCTTCAATTAAATGCATCAAGGATAGCAAAGAACAACACTCAGTAATTTGTGGAAACAAACTAAGAGACAATCAGGCAGGGTCTGAATGGCATGCAGTCTAAATCAAAAAATAAAGGCAGAATGAAAAGGAAAGATAGAAGGGGAGAGTGAAGACAAAGAGAGGTGAGAGTGTGTGGTATAAATGGACAATGAACACAAGAGGGAGGATGTTGAGGCTAAAAATGTGATATAATTACTTTTTGTGATATAATTACTAATAACCATGTTAATTCATCTTCATATCTGTATATCTGGTAGAACGGGATCAATGAATCTGGAGGAAGAAACAGATTATGGTTTGTATGTTTAAATCTTTGGGGTTTTTATTTCCCTTTAGCACAAGTTTGGAGGCGGCCTCTGCAGTTCAAGAGCTACTTGAACTACTCCGCAGAGTTTGGACTATGACTATGTCAAAGAACAGCTGATATAATAACTCTTCATATACTTTGGTGGATCAGCAAAATATGCAAGAGTGCCTTAATGACAAATAAATACAAATCATTCGGCATGGTCTCATTTGTTTTAAATGATTGGCAAGATAATGTCATGCTATGAAGAATCTAACTGAAGATTTGGAATAAGTAATTAATATCTCCCAAAACGAGTTCCAGGGTTTTTTTTAAACGACAATGTGCTTGGGTTACAAAACACTGATAGATGTTTCAGTACTGTAAGCCACATGGAGAAAAGAAAACTCAAATTAAGAATGAAATTACAAATAAGGGACATTTCTTCTGTGTCTTTTGCATCAAAAAATGCCAGCTTGACCATTTAAATGACATGAAATGATGTCATCAGATTTTTTTTTCCCATGTGAAGTATTTGCACAGGAGGTACAGAAACTAGCAGCACGCAAGGACAGTGTTCTACCTGGACAGGCTGGAGAGTTGGGCAGAAGGGAACCTAATGAAGTTCAAAAAGAGCACGTGCAGGGTCCTGCACCTGGGGAGGAATAACCCCATGCACCAGTACGAGTGAGGGGTTGACCTGTTGGAAAGCAGCTCCATGGAAAAAGACCTGGGAGTCCTGATGGGCAAGTTAACCATGAGCCAGCAATGTGTACTTGTGGCCAGGAAAGCCAATGGTACACTCGGGTGCATTAAGAAGAATGTGTCCAGCAGGTTGAGGGAGGTTCTCCTCCCCCTCTACTCTGCCCTAGTGAGATCACATCTGCAGTACTGTGTCCAGTTCTGGGCTCCTCAGTTCAAGAGAGACAGGGAACTACAGGAGAGAGTCCAGCAGAGGGCTACAAAGATGATGGGGGGACTGGAGCACCTCTGAAAAGAAAAGGTTGAAAGCCCTGGATCTGTTTAGCTTGGAGAAGTGAAGACTGAGAGAAGATCTTATCAATGCATATAAATATCTAAAGGGTGAGTGTCAAGAGAATGGGACTAGTCTCTTTTCAGTGGTGTCCAGTGATAGGTCAAGTAACAATGGGCACAAACTGGAACACAGGAAGTTCCACTTAAATTTAATGAAGAAACTTCTTTCCTTTGGGGGTGACAGAGCCCTGGAACAGGCTGCCCAGAGAGGTTGTGCAGTTTCCTTCTCTGGAGACTTTCAAAATCCACCTGAGTGTGTGTCCTCGTTTGGGTTAGAACAGAAATTTTGTTCCATGATTTTTACTTTTCAGCTAAGTCTGTCTGAAGTTAGCAGCATGTTTACCAGACAGAGCCTGCTTCTAACAGTGATAACGCTCCGTGTTTATAGCTAGTACCAAGAATTGGTATGTGCACCAAGGTCATTGATAGACTGTGTATGACAGGGGGTGCAGAAAAAAGAAGGCTGTACCCTCAGGGAGGAGCGACCAGGACAGGTGACCCTAAATAGCCAACAAGGTATTACATATCCATATACATCATATTCAGTATAAAGCTGAGGGATCACGAGGGGCTCTCTCTCTTGCCCCTTTTCTTCTGCCTTTCGCCATTTTGGTTTTCCCTGAGATCGAGCTGATCTCTCGGCTTCGGGACTCTTGCTCGCTCTGTTTGGCCTTGGCAGCTTCAGCTTTACCCTGAGGCCTCCAGCCCCGGTCTCAGTCCCCGGCTCAGGCCTTGTCTGGGTCCCAGGTTCTGGGCCACATCCCTGAATCCAGCTCCTGGTTCCCGTCTGCTGCTGGGCCCTTCCACAGTGTCAGTGGGGACGGTGACGTATTCACCATCTGGGGGGTTGGGTTTGATACTGGTTTTGTACATATTTGTATATATTTACCTTTTATTATTACTGTTATTATTATTTTCATGTTTTAGTAAAGCTGTTCTAGTTTCCTTTCCTAATCGGTAAGTCTCTCTCCTTTATTTCCTTTCTTCCCTTTTTGGGTGGGGAGGTGGAGAGAGCGTTCTGTTGCAGATTTGGGGGGTGCCCTGACCCCAAACAGTGACAGTGTGTACTTATGCAACCTGCTTTGAGTGACCCTGCTTTAGCAGGATGATTGGACTAGATGGTCCCCAGAGGCTCCTTCCAACCCTTACCATTCTGTGATCTGCAGCATGCAACATGGTATAACAACCTTCTCTGAGGAAGCAGATGACTACTTTCTACAGCAGTCTGGTTTCAGAATTGTTCAATTCTGTGATAGTCTCGTCTTTTAAGGCTGAAGAAAGGAAAAAATTGAAAGACATATTTTCAATTTTTTCTTCAAATTTTCGAGCATTCCTTGCAGATGTTCAAGTACTTGAAGAATAATTTGAAAGTCTAATCTGAATCTATGGAATTTTAGAGTATGCTGACTAAACTGGTCTATATTTCAGAAATCATGTTCTCATGATTAAGAATGAAAAAAAAAAAGTAAAAAAAAAAAGTAATAATCCAAAGCGATCAAACCATGTAAAAAGAAAGAGCTCTAAATCCATGCACAAGCACATGGATAAAACAAAACATTTTTAAGTAAGATGGTGAGATCAGATAAATTGCAGTGTGATTTGCTGGACTAGCCACAAATCAGCAGCTTCCTTACTGTGGATTTAAGAGCCTAACTTAAGGCATATAAGTTTCCAAACAGCTACTACCTTGTGATAGGAAACTTTTGTATGTGTTTATAGAGATATTTGTAAGGATACATCTCCGAAGCGCTGGCATTTTAGGTTTAATTGGTGGAGAACCTAGTAACCATGTAAAAATATGTTCATATTTTCAAACTGAATGCCATAAACTGTAAATTGGACATGGAGATATAAGGCCAGCTACTACATTCATTTTAATTTTGGGAAAACTGCAGGGGTGTTGGTAGGTTGGTTTGAATGAATTTTCAACAGATAAAAATTTGATTATTTTGGAATTAGAGTCTGGCAGTCTCAGTCATAGCTTTATTATCATTATTACTTTTATACAAAGGAGCTAACAAATTACCCTGAAGTATTCATTTTTCACTTCTGATTTTCCATATGTTAAGTAACAAAAAGCTCAATTATGATGCAATTGAGTAGTGCAGCAGTGAAGTATGAATAACAGAGAAAGAAGTTCATTATATATATATCAATCATTTTCTGAGATTTCCTTGATACTTTTGAAAGCGTAATGTGAACTGTATAAAATGTAAAACCTTTTCATGAAAATTGTACAGGATATAATATTTCTGTGCAACATGCAGTCACCTCACAACAGGAAAATAAAACTTATTGTTGCAATTTAAATGATACTATTAATCATATACTACTTCATGTTGGTTTGATGGTATTTAAATGAAATTTAATACAAATTTAAGGACACCTATTCTTAGTGCAACAAATAATTTTCGTCTATCATCAGCTCTAGTTATTCTAGATTGATTTCTTTTAGTGTAAGCTAATATTGATTCTGATCTTGAGCTGGCCTGACAGATAACACAGTCATGAGGTTTTAAAGGTCTGCTTAATTTTAAAAATATTTCTTCTAAATTCTAAAACTGCATTGAAATTCTAGATTAATATTTCATCTTTAGTGCTCTGTGCATGAAAATCTGATGTTATTCCATCTGATTAAGAGGAACAATACTTTTTAAAATTAAGAGGCAGAATAACATGGTCATTTATGCCTTTAACAACTGGGATGGCTGTGGACCTCTTTCAAGAAAAAGCGTGGCATCTCATTCATACTTTTTTTGGGGAAATGTATGTGTATATTTATGACAGTTACTTAAGTCTTTTGGTTTAGTTGAGAACAGGTTTAATATACTTCAGATGGAGTAATTCACTTTCTGGTAAATCAGGAGGGCGATATTGAATTCAGACAAAACATTAGGAACTAAATTAAGTAACATGTATTTCTTACCATTTAGAAAATGAAGTTGTGTATTTCTTACCGTTTGGGAAACCTACCAGAAGAGTGGTTTTGTTTTGTGTGTTGTTCTTTATTTCTTTTTCAAGTATTTTTTTTTGTTCTTTTTTTTTTTTTTTTTTTTCCTTTATTCCCCCTGGTTTGCTGTGGCTGGTGGTATTTACTTTACTTGTGGATGCTACTGTGACATGTTTCCTCCAGAAGGAACTGACCAAGACAGGGGTCTGCCCTTTCTCTGGAGAGCCACGAGCAGGACAGCCTTGACGGTCAAGCATTTGGAGCACAGCAAGGAGTTTGTCCACTGCTTAGAAGAGCAGGGAGCACACAGGGAGCATGGCCTTGCAGGAGGTATGAAGAAAGGCTGCTGAAGGAGTCAGAGCAGCATTTCTGCAAATTTACAAAGGCAGCATACTGAACTCAAGTCTGGAGGGTAGCACTGATGTGAATGCAAGTAAAGGTTTATAAGGATCTTTTCATTCTAACTTGTCTTACCTTGGCATTTTGAATTTTATCTGTTATAAAGAGGTGGTTGTCATTTGTCCAAATGTAACCACAATTTGTGTTTAAATACAACAAAACTAAAATATGTGTAAATACAGCTCCTTTATTTCTAAGACCTTTTGGTCTTCTATATGTGCTTGCAGTTTCACTACAAAGCATCTAAAGCTTCTGATTGTGAAGATAATTTTAGAGTCCTGGTAGGAGCTTGCAAACTGGTGGAAAGCTTAAGGTATGATATTAAAGTATAAAGGAAGATGCAAACATATATTTTCAAAGAGCAAATGTGCTTAGCATTAGCTGCCATTATTTTCAATATTAAGCTTTGGTATTAAAACTTCTAATACTTGCTTAGGTTTTATATATAATCTGCAGCTTGTAAACCAGTGCAAGAAACCTCCCAGTTACTGGCCTCTGTGTTTGTTTTTTGTTCTCACACATGTAAAATATTTGGTTCATGAGTAAAATTTTTAATTTTCACTATTAGGCTTAGAGGCTTTCATAGTTACGATCTAGTTAATGTATGACTTTTGAGTTAATCTTCTTGTTTTCATTTTGGTTTAGTTCTTCGTATTTTTCTTTAAAATAAGTTAAAGTATAAGTCAACTGACATTCATAGGTACAGGTTAAAATAATCTTACAAATCTGAGTTTGACAGAGATTTTCTTCTTGGATTATTTTCTGGTATTTTGTTTTTACAAATAACTGAACTGTAGTTGCCCAGCAAATACTAAGGTCAAAGAAAAATACAACATTTTAAACAGGAATTTAGTTGGCACACACATTGATAAAACGTGGTTCTAACTCACTACTCTGTGTTTTTAAAAGAAATGATTGATAAAATAGTAGTTCATTCTGTTCCAAGTAATCCTTCTTACTGATGATTTGTTGCACATCATACTTGTGGGTAATCAGGCTACTGGAATAAAGGCTACTGTACCCTTTGTACAGTATTTCATCTACAGCAGAACTGCAATATTTTAACTAATTTCCACTACTCACCACTTTGTAATCTACACAAAAGTATTGAAATGATTTAATAACAGAGTGTTATGGTAGACATGTTGTAATAACATAACCTCATTACTTTTATGGTATATCCTGTAGAAAATTTCCAAATAGCATAATTAAAATAAATACATTTCCCACTAAGTTAGAGTATGTTTTGCAATGTAGAAAAGACCCACCCATCCACAGGTCAAATAAACAGGCTGATTTGATTTCCACTGATTTTTTTTGGCCCTGTGTGCTTTCTTGGAAGATTGTGTATGCTTCTCTCAGATACGAAACCTGTTACAATAATCCATCGTTTTGTCACACTGAGATACAATCTTCACAGGATTTTGTTTGGTGCTTTGTGCAGATGTAAGGTGCAGTGTAAGACTTCGGGCTT
>WEIS01010619.1:0-15939 GCA_013389965.1 Todus mexicanus
GGAGAAGAGGGAGCAGAGTGAAGGCAACAAAACTGTCAGGGCTGAGCGAGTGGTTTGCAGGTTGGAGACGTTTATATGAGGACATTGGCTGGATGTGACACGAGCTGCTCCAGGTCCCTCCACCTCACCTCATCGATTTCCCTCTGAGCCCAGCCCATGTCCTGACTGAGCCCTTGGGGTCTTGCCGATCCCCATGTTCCAGCCCCGATGCTGTGACAGGTTCCCTCACAACCACCCAAAGTTGTTTTGCTGAGCTGGTACCAACAACTTCACTTCGGAGGGCTCGGGAGCAGCTGCATCCACAGCATCCCCTTCAGGTTTTGTCTCTCCCAGTGCCATTCCAGCAACACGCAGGGAACTCGGGAACCAGAAAAACAAGACACGGGGAGGTCAAAGACCTTCTGCCCGTCCTGCCACGATGCCGCCAGCCCTTCTCGTGTGGGTAACTGGACTTCTTGCCCCACGGATCCATCGCTTCTTCTCGGCCTGCTGCTCGGAAGAGGAGACTTGCTAGACTGGTGGTGTGAAGAAGACACGAGATGAAAAGTCTGCCACGAAAAGCACCATCCAGGAAGGCCCCTGGCAGACAATTTGATGTACCAACACGTTCTGCAGAGCCAAGTGTTTACGTTGAAGCGAACTCCGTGCAGATCTGCACTCCAGGCTGAGCAGAGCTCAGGATCACAGCAAGGGTGTAAAGAAAATTATGAGCGTAACATTGATTGCAGTTTGCCCACTAACAATGTTCCCATTGACTCGAGGGAACATTCCCAGGAATCGCTCCCATGCGCTGTCTGGCAGCTCGGGCTATGTTTGTCTCCTCTGTTGAACCAACGCTCCTGATAAAGGCAGGAGCCTCCCAGCTCCTGTTGCCATGTAAGGATACAAAGAGGCCTCGTCTTTCATGGCCTGTTCCAACCAGACGCTGTGGCCAAAGCAGGGATCCAGGGGAATTTGGGCTCCTGGATTCCTTCCTGCCCCTTCCACATGTTCTAGGAGAGGCTCCGCACCCTCTGCATGCGAAGGGGGCCCTGCCATGTGCCCACACTCTATAGAAACAGCCGCGTTTATGGGCTTGGCTCCCCACGGACACGATAAAATCGGTCCTCGGAAGCGGCGTAACCACAGCAGGACAGCGCCGCAGAGCTGGGTTCTTTAACCTCTCCCCAGCACCTCAGATGGAGCTTCACCCCCTGGGCTCAGGTCAGAGGCAGGGACGTCTCCTCCGGGCTGCACCGCACGACGCAGCCACGCAGCGGGTGACTCACGCGAGGGCACGCGGCGCGGCGGCTCGAGCGGAGCCAGCTCCTGCGCCCAGCGGCGAGTAACCTGGGGGGACCCCCAACGAAGCTGTGCAGCTCAGCTATTCCTGCCAACCAGTCACAACTTGCCTGGGTTTCAAGGCCTCCTCTTATCTTTCGCAGCAACGCGGGCTCATTGTGAAATCTCACCGCTGAAGAGATGTTAACAGCCAGGATTTATGGCTTCTGTAGTTTCCCTTTAATAGCTTCAGCTGGGGAAGCGCTGGCGAAGGATGAAAGATGCTGGTACGGGATGGATGTCAGGAGAAGACTTCAAAGGCTTCCAATACATTGAGAGTCGCGTTATGATACTCGGGATCCTTCTCTTACAACCATCCAACACCTTCAGGAGCCTCTCCCTCCTTAAGCACAGGCTTAACCATTTGGACCCACAGTCAAGCACCTGCATCTCAGCTCTCGAGGCTCACAGGCAGGATCGTGCCCCGAGGAGCCCTCGTTCAGTTGCTCCCAGCGAGTTTCCCATCGCCTGCAGCACGTTTCACAGCGGTACCTTTCTCCTTACCCCAAACCCTTCCCTCCCAAAGACCCTATGAAACACCAAGCAGCTCAGACCAAGGCCGTAGCCACTGCAGGACCCAGTCTGCAGCAGGAGGCTTCATGGGAAAGCTGAGCGAGTTCTGCTGTAACCAGGAAAGTCTTGTCTGGAGGGGAAGGCCAGAGCGAGCCTGAGAAGGGATTGTGCACGCTAATCTCTGGGTGCTATTGCCCCGTGGGCTAGTCACACTGTGAGAAAGTTTGCCCATGTGCATCTCCTCGCTGCCCGCTAGTACAAAAGCATCTTAGAGTGCCTGAGCTGGTCTGTCACACCACGCCTGGAGGGCAGGGAGCTGGGACCCAGGGACAATCTCCGTCCTGGGAGTTGCCTGCAAATGCGCAGAGTTCCTCTCCTCGAGGAATTGAGCAGAGAGGAATTCCCCCCGTGGTCAGAGCAGCGTTACTTCACGCTCCTTCCCGTGGCAAGTCTTATTGCGTAGCTGATTCTGCCTCAGAATCCAGAAAATGCTCTGAAATTAGTTTGACCCCCCTTGAAGAAATCTCACGCTGAACAATTGCAACCACCCCCCCGACCCCTCGCGGGATGCCCGCAGTAAACACACAGGGGCCGTGGGATATCTGATTCCCAGGTGAGTGGGAGCAGCCAGACAAAGTGCCAACCACTGCCTTAAAAAAACCCCAAACAACCAACACCAACTCCAGGAACTCCCAGTCCCTATAAGAAATATTGCCTGAGGAAATTAAAACTAAGAAGTCGCTGAAGCAGCATTTGCCTGCCCACACCTTCAGCTCACAGACACAAGCAGGAGCTGTGAAAACTCTCAGGATTTTCCTCCCCTCCATCCTTGCACGGTGCCTCCTGGCTCCAGGAGGGTAATGCCACCCGGCGTGCAGGAGAAGTTGTCCAAGTGCCCTGAATGACAAGAAAAGCACGAGCTTTGTTACTCAGGTTTGTTTCAAACCTGTTGGGAGCAGGAGCCCACGGACGCAGATGAACCCAACCAGACCAAATGAAAAAAATTCAGCTACAAGCCACAGAATCGGCATGAAGGCGAGCGCAGCTTTGTTACCCTGATGTAACTTCATTCCCAAGTGAGCCAGCAAAGCAGATAAACCGGAGTCACTGCGACCAGCAGAGCTAATAAAAGCCAATTTCCTTAGGGCACATGCCCTTGTCCTCAAGCACCCCTCTCTGCTGCAGCAACCTCAGCTCCCCTCCTCACCCCGGGAGCCTCCTGACACGAGGCAAAGCGCGGCGGTGCCGTGGCTTGTCGGGAGCCACGCGTGTGCCCAGCCCAGCTCTGCTGCCAGGGGGCTGAGCTCAGCCCTCCAAAGGGTCTCTCCATTTAGGTCTCCAAAGGGAGCTGATTGTCTGTGGCACACTTTAAGTTTCCTTCTTGGTAGCTGCAGATGGCAAACGCTGCCCAAATCTTTTAAAGGAAATGATTCCCCGTTTAAGAAAGCAAAACTGAGACGCTACAAATGGAAACAGCTTGCCCAGCCCAGACAAGAAATGAACTCATGGCCCCTAGAGTCAAGTCCAGGGAACTATTGTCTAGACCACCCTTCTTCCTCATTAGACTCTTGCCAACAAGAACACCCCAGAGACATCCTCCAATGATTCTCCAGTGACTCCTTCCAGTGGTGCTCAGTGACAGGACAAAGGGCAACGGGCACAAACTGGAACACAAGAAGTTCCAGCTCCACGTGCAGATTAAAGCAGCACATGGCAAAGGCTGCAGGAGGGCATCAAACCCAAGGAGGAATGGGAGCAGGATGGGATCCCTCTCAAGGATGGGAGATACTTAATGCTGGGAACAGAGAGGGAGAGTCAAGACCATCAGGGCTATTTGCTGGGCAAGAGTCTGACCAACAAGGTTCCTGCTGTTCCCAGTTCACATCACTCTTTAAACTTGATAGAAGGAAGAAAGGCAAAAGTAAAGGCTCTCTCCTCCTGGGTTCTGCTCCCACTCTGGTCACCAACTTCTTATTAGACACCGGGCAAACCCACAGTCCCATCTTCCTCATGGAAAGGACTGGAACCTGAGGCTTGAAATGCACACCAGGTCGGAGGAAGCCCTCGACCGCCCAGCGCCGCTTCCCAGGCGCCGCTCGCAGCTGACTAAGCTCCTCTCCGGCTCACCATCGAGCCTGCTGCCTTGGAGTGGTTTACTGTGAACAGCAGCTTCCCACAATCAGCTTTTTAAATCACACATCATTTAAAATTGTGCCGTGTTCTACGTCCAGAGCTCAGCACCGTAAATGCTTTCTCCTCTCCCCTGCATTCAAGCAATGCAAGCTCGGAGGCCGCTTTAACCAGCGTAACCTTCCAGCTCATTAAGCGGAGCAGTATCACTTTAATCAGACTCTTTAAAATAAGAATTCCCTCTACAAACTGACAAAGTCATTCTCCGAGGTCCTGCCAAGCCCTTTGCCGCAGGCAAAGGAGTTGAGACGTCCCTTAGCATCAATTTTGTTTGTTTATTTATGAAGTTCACATGTTTGATCTTTGTTTAGCAACTGTTTTCATCTCTCCGTCCAGTGGTAAGAACACAGCAGTTCTTCTCTTGACTCAAAGAATCATGAGGTCTCTTTTTCCCCAGCTCTGGAGAGCATCCAGCATCAGCTTTGAGAACTCATCAGAAATTTAGCAAGACCAAGCGCAGTAGGATCTGCAGGGAGAAGGGAACTTACCTCCACACATTCCACTTCTCACGCACAGTTGAAAACCAGGCTCTTGAAGTTGCCTTAAGTGAATTCTTTCCAGAAATTCTCTCGTGACACTCGATTAATTTACATCCCCCAATCTCTGGTTGCTTTTGAACCCTGCAATCACTACCCCGGGTTGCTCAGCCACCGCACACTTCTGGCAGTTTGGGAAAAACACTAATCCAGACTAAAGAGCTTCATTATTGCCAGCATTGCTGCATTTTTCTCATTAAACTGCTTTAAAATCTCACCGCTGTGCTTACTGGCTTCAGGAGACCACCACAAACCCGAGCGTTTGGGTGCGAACTATTCACTAGTTCGAGGTGAATCTTGCTTTTGCAGAAGGAACCCAATGAAGAAAGCAAAGCCCTCGAGCAGCACTTCTTAAATTCGTGATTAAAAGGTCAAGCAAATCCTCACGGACCATTCACCCAGTTAACGCTACCCCCTGTTCGTGCAAGCTCATCCCAGGCTCTCCTTGGCCTCCTGGACCACCCGTGATCTGCTGAGCAGAGTTTGGGAGCCACTGCAGTTAAACATATTCTTGATTAATGACTCACTCCATCCACCCTTTCTCCTGGAGACTTTCAGAGACAGCGAAAAATGTTTAGACACTCGACTCATCCTTTGCTTTCGTTGTAATGAGTGTCCAAAAGCCCTCAGGCAGCCCTGGTCAAATGAGTTCCTTTTCCACGCCGCTGAATGCAAAGGTTTGTCCAGGTTTCTTTTTCCTTCCCTAAAAATCGTGAGTACTCTCTAACAAATCGGTTTACTCCTACGCCGGCAAGTACCCCACAGAGCCTTCCAGGGTCTCCTCAGCCTTTTAGCTACTGTCTTTTCCTGCTGTTTAAGAGAAACCTGAGCTGAGGAAGGTATTAAAAAAAATTGGTTCTGGAATTTCCACAGTACAATTAATACCACTGAAGCTTTTTGGCAAATCGCATGTTTTAGCCTCTTAGCATTAAGAGAACTGGAGCTCTGATGAAGTGAGCTTATGGCTAAAGAATTATCCAAGACAAATCCGATCAATCTTCCAAAATGTGTACAATACCCCACGTAAAATATGGAACCATGTGACCAAAATTTTAATTTATTTCTAGGAACTTCTTAATGAAACACCACAAAAGTTAAGGGGTATCTAAAATAGTATTTCCAAGCAAAGTCCCAACGCTTCAAGTCTAGTGAAAACACATCTCAAGGTGAACCAGCTGCTCAACATCGCTCGATCTCCACAGGTTTGGTTCCAGACTGACATTGCTAGGTCATTCAGACTAGGGCAGAGCACAAACAGAAAGAAAACCATCACCTAAATGGAACCGGGATCCAGCTAAAGCACATTGATGTGGTGGAAGTGGACAGGACACCTCACAGCAGTCCCTGCAGTCCTCAGACTGTGCTGCTCTCAGTCCTCACCGTTGAGGTGAGCAGATACCAACTGCTTCCACAATTCCTGCTTATCTCAGGTCGGGTGGTCCAGATCCACCGGTGTTCATTACAGATCTCCAGGCTAGTGTTCCCTGGGAACGTGGCAGCGTTCCTGGAGAGGCATGGCAGAGTTACAAGACCTGGATTCAAGCCAAGTTCAGAATGAGTTGGATCCTTGGGAACAGGGAGAATGCAGTGGTCAGAAACACAAAACATTCAGCCTCCCCTAGCTCCCCTCAAGCCCCGGGATTCCTTCCATTGCTCGTAGGCAGCAGCTCCACAACAACCGTTTGAGGGTGGGCTCCACGGCTTTCACCAAAGCCAAAATCCAGCTGCTTCTTTGCTAGCACATCCAGGAGGAACCTTCCACACGCCAGGCTGGGCAGTCACCTGAGGTGTCTTAAAAACAATAGCTAGCGAAAAATACAAAGGTTAGTAGGTAATCAAAAGCAGCTCTTGCAGCAAACCAGAAATATACAAAATACTTGAGACAATCAGGTACTTCAGGCACCTTCAGAGCTCAGCACCATTCTCCCCTCCTTTCCAGCCTGCCCTGCACACGAAGAGGGTGCCACGTTAGCTTCTGGTCCACGCCTGACGCCTTGCATGTGACCAAACTCCAACAAGGCGACTGCAAATCTTATTGCAAAAGCCTCACAGCTGGTAAAATAATGCAGTGATACAAGGACCTAAATGAAACCCCACCAGGGGGTTAATTGCTGGCTCTGCTACTTCTACAAGCACGGCTGTTACTTCCCTGCACACGCTCAAACTCAGATAATGGCACTGCAGATTAGAGGCTCCAGGAATGTCTTCTGGATTCCACAAATTTCCTTTCAAACACAAAACTCAGGCCCCAGATACGCCTCAAACTCTGGTACGAGAGACAAGAGATTGACACGATAATGCTTAGGAAGTTGTCTTCCTAACTTCCCCTGGTGGTCTTTGCTCTGAAAACCTAGTACCTAGTTAAGAGACTCATTAAACGCGAGGGTGGCTGGTGTTTACCGGGGCTGGTTGAGACATAATTGAGAGCAGGAGACAGGAAAGAAACGCGGCTGAAACTCAGAATATCTCAGAGCCCCAAGTCTGAAACCCGTGAATTCTACAGATGGGATCGGCTCAGCCTCAACTCTTGAAATGTCACTTTTAGTGCATTCCCTGGGTGGAAAAGAGTTGAACCAAACATGAGAAAATTTTTTGGATGTCTTTTGAATCAATTTTAACTCTGAAAACCTAATATTCCATAGAAAAAACAAGCTACCAACACTGACGTTCTTCAGAGTTCCCACTTAAAATCTGGGGGAAAAAACCTCCCATTTTTCCTAATTTCTGTAGGAAATTCATTACTTTCCAACTCTTTCCTCATTTTAGGAAAGCTTCGAACTTTAAGTGGCACAACAGCTGCTTACGATGTTAGAAACCACACGTACTCTGCCTGAAATCACAACAGCACTGAAAAAAAAGGTCAAAAATTGAGAATATAATTACTGCAAAGTTTTGTTCTGTAGTTTAGCACAGCACATTCGAGCCGAGGCTGACGCACGCGAGAACCGTCGTCTTCAGAAATAAGAGCGAGATCTGCTTGGTAGTGAAAATATAATTTTATTTTTAACAATAGCTGCCAGCAGTATACTGGTATATCTGTAAAAGATGTTCCAGAGAGTGAAAGACATAAGCAAACTACAATAAATTGTATCAACTCTTCAAGTATTTCTGCAAACAATGCTCCAAATTCTTGGTGTCCTGTCTTGGGAGTCTCGCTATCCTCTTCTGCTCCACTATCCTCCCATTCCTCTTCCCCACCCCCTCCAGAAATAAAACGTAATAGTTGGTGGCACAGGTTCTGAGGCAGATTAAATGTTTTTCACTCGGGATGAAGCCGCCTTCTGAAAATATTAATTGGACGTGTTCAGATAGTACTCTGAGTGGCAAAGAGGGGGGGAAAAAAAAGTTGCCTGTACTTAGCCGCTTTTTGTTCTATATCGAGATAGGCATCAGCGGGTTTGGCTCAAGCATCTTCCATTTATTCCTGTCTGTGTTCCTTTGATACCAAATGCTAATTTGCTACTTTAGCATAAAAACTTGATTACATCTCTCTTCTTATCATAGAACTGCACGCAGCTCTCAATCAGTTTAGACATGCCCACTGCAGAAAAAAAAAAAAACACAACACCAATTTGATGGGAAAATACAAACGAACGAGCTCGGTGGCTGCGACCGTCCGGGCGGGACGTTTGCAGAGACCAGAAGTGAACAGTAAATGGCCAGGGAAGCTTTGGAGTGCATGAAATAGTTCCAGAATTCACACGTCTCTTGTTCAACAGGCAGCTCTTAACACATCGGGAAGCTCTTTAAGAAGGAAAGCTTTGTTAAAAGAAAAGAAAAACCAAAACAAAACAAAACAAAAACTCAAATCATGCATCTAGTATAATCTGTTCTCCCACACAAAAACAGAGTGAGGACGGTGGATTTTCGCTTTATGTTCAGGAAACGCACAAGTCACCTGTTTTAATGGGAATTTCAGCATATTTCAGCTGGAGAATAAAGTAAGTTACTCAGCATGCTAATACATGCAACCAACTCGCAAACTGGAATGCCTACTTGAAAGGGTAACTGCTGCTTTTAAATTGTAGAAGGGGCTAGAAGCGTCATTTTAAATTTAAACAGGGGGGTAGATTAATTGCTGTTTGATGAAATTAAAAATGCATTTAAAGATCAGATTGTAAACAAGTTGACAGAAGTCGAGAATTTACATAGTTATGAAAGGGCGCCTTTTTTTTTTTTCTTTTTCTTTCTTTAATTAATGGAGCGCTGCTGATTGGGGCCAGATGAAAGTGCTCTCTACCCACACCAGACGCTACGGCTTTTTACACCCCAGCCGAGCTCCGCTCTGGAGGGATCACCCTCCGAGGTGAAAGCTTCTCGCTCCCTATTAAGACTCCCAAGCCTCTGCTGAAGCCGGCCAGCTTCTGCCACCCACCACAACCGTGCGATAGGAAGCCTAAAAAGATACCAGCTCTTTTTTTTTTTTTCAGCCAGGACAGTTAACAGCCATCGTACGGTAACCGCCCTCGAAACTGCTGCCCTGCTCCTCTCATTTGAATGACACCTACACGGGAAAGGCTCCACCGCTCAGTCCTTCATTGGACTGAGATAAGGAAGACGTTAGTTACAGCGAGAGCTTTCACTTCTGTTGACAAGCTTGCCGACACAATCATTAAAATACTTAATGCTGAGTAGAACGCACGGCAATTGTTTGAAGGTGGCCTAAAAAAAAATAATAATAAAACAAAATAAACTAAAGGAGAGAGAATATATTATGTAGAAAAGACAAGGAGCTCGGTGTTTGAACTAAGCGCGTGGGATTTGGGTGCATTTGCTATGCAGGCGGCGCGCAGCAGAGCGCCGCACGGAAGGGTTCTCGTGCTCACACGCACATAATTGCCTCGTGCTCTCAAGTGTGCACGCAGCGGCTCATTTGCTTTTCAAAGGAGTGAGGCCTGATTGCTACAACCTCAGACAACTTCCAAGGGCCACCCTGATCTAAGTTGGAAAGTAGTTCGAAAGTTAGCTATGCCCACGATCACATCACTCCCTGTATTTTTGTTTGGAAAGGTTAACTAGACGATGGCAAAGAGCCCCCAAGCCAACGAGAATTGGGGTGGGTTTTTTTCTACACCGCATTTAAAAATGTTATCTAACGAAAAAAGGAAGCCACTCCTTTTCTAGATGTCACGTTGTAGCAAAGACTGAACCCCTACAGAGGATTATGGTGGCTGAGAAATTTTATTGGGGATGAGAACGTGACATTAGAATACAGTAATTATTCAAAGGCTACAGTTCACTTTTTTCCTAACCAGGTCCCTCTGGAGAATTTTCTTTCTGTGGCAAAACACCCCTAGGATAAATCATAAAAGAGGGGCTAGGTGTAATCTATGGTTGTCTTCACAAGATACGTAACAGGATTGCTAATTGCCTTTGTAGTGGAATTCTAGCTCTAGGAAGGCAAGACAAGGCACCACAAGCCGTGTATACAAATCTGGATCTCGTAACTCTACCTCTTCTATGTCAAACTAACTTCACGGGTATATAAAGTAGCAAAAGCAGGATGCTTAGAAAAAAGTCAGGCTGGTTTTCACAAAGCCAGCGCTTACCAAAAAAATTAGTGTATAAAAGTGTTTACGTGAGCATTTCCGTGTTATTGCAGAATGTTAAATATCCCAAGAACAACCTACTAGGAATAGCACTTTCCAGCTTCTAAAAATCAGTTAAATATAAAAGTCTCTTTACAAAAAAATAGGCATATAAGTCTAGCGTTCTTTGGAGTTGTTTATGATGACCTTTTAAAAATAACCTAGCGGTTTCTTTCCATGCATCAAACTCATTAATTTCAAACAAGAAAACTACTCCCTGGTTTAGAAACATTTGAAAAAATCGCTTTTAAAAAAATTGTAGTGCTATTCCTCAGTGTTGCTGTAAAAAGATTCCGTGTAGTAGTAGTGCAATGATTTTTCTTTTTTTCAATTACTCAAAATTGCAGTCTTGGTGCACAGACGAGCAATCAGGACAAATTCAACGTGAAGGTCTGGATTTCACGCACCGTTGCTTGACGAGAGTAATTAACACATTTCCTTTCAGGAAAAAAAAAAAGAAGCGTACTATAATTTAAGGCAAGTGTTATCTTTAAAGGGCACTTTTGCTTTCTTCAGGAAAGAAAGAGCTTTTAAAAGCTCCCGGAAAGACTCCCACTGTAACTGCTCTCCGTGTTCGGTCTTGCACCACCAATCATTGCACTGCTATTCCCCAGATACAGTAGCTATTGATCGCCTAGGACACTAAATGTTTACAGGTACTTGGTTTATGACAGCACAGGTTTTTGTCAGTAAATCTCACCAGAAAGACCTCTAGAAAATAAAGGCTTTTAACTACCAAAAAAAAGAAAGCCACTTGCAATTTGGAAGGTGAACAGACACAGCAAGCATCACAATTCTTCCGGTTTCATGATGGTAAAGGGCATCCTGACAATTATTCGTTTGCTGCAACTCAGAATTCGGGACAAACAGAAGTTGCCAATTAGAAATAAAAAGGTGGTTTGGTTTTGTTTTTTGTTTTTTTTTTTTATCTCAAGCTGTTGAAGACACAACTAAATATGAACTCTGAGCTGCGAGTCTCCTGCTATAGTGCTCAAACCTAGATTCAAACTCCCCTGATGTCTGAGGTCATTCAAATCCACGTTTCACATTTGAGTCCATTCTCAACCGTGACTGGGATTTCAAACCCAAGAGCAATTCGTTTTAAACACTCTGCCAAATATTCTGCAAATGGCTCTTTTGGATACTAAGTTCCCTTCTCTATGTAGATAGGATAGACGAGCAGGTACAGTTCCACGTGTCACAGAAACGACAATTGTGTCGAGATCTTCTGGAAAAAGCAAGAAATTCCAAAATACATAAATATTCCTTGTACCATAGAGCAAGACGGAATCCTCAAACCAATTCATGGACAGGGACCGAATGTTGGCAAAGAAAAGTGGTAGGGGTAAGACAACCCTCCCGAGTGAAGAATCGAGAGTTACCCCGGCGCAACATTACCATAACTGCATTAATGAGATTCAAAGTTGCTGTGAGAGGAGGTAAGGAAAAACAAGCCTATAATTAAGTCTGCAAACTTTAGGTAATTACTGTACCTGGTCTATCCACCATCACTTTGAATAACTGCAAGTTCATGCAAAAAAAATTGCTATCTTATATGAAAAGAGCAGTCTGTTAGAAGCGTTGTTATGGAATATGCAAGAAGTCATCTCTTTTTGCAAGTGCTGGTTACTTGGTGAGTCTCTTGGCTACATCACTGTAAGCTATTTCGATTTCTTTGTCTCCAGGACAGGTGTTGGTGAACTCATCCCTGCTGTAAGCATTCGTCAGGTATCTCCAAATCCCCGTCATTTCCTTGGGAATCTCAAAGTTGCGGTATTTTTTGGCCACCACCTAGAACAAAAGAATCAGATTACGAATTTCTCTCCTTCAACTTAAAGCCATTTTTTCACCTCCCGTCACCCTCTTGTGAACTATCCCTCCAACGAGTACTCTCAAAGCTACTTTTGAAGTCAGGAGAACCTGCCCCTCCGGGATGTGCCTGGGCCTGGCAGCACAGGGCCTCGCTTCGCTTCTGTTCCTGTCCTCACCAGAGCAAATGCTTCTGCACCCAGGCAGAAACTTAATCTGTGGCTCCATCTGCAGTACAAAACTGACACCGATCACTGGAGACAGGGAAAAGAAACCACCCCACAATTCGTCAGGCACGGCGGCGCTCCGATCATTATCCCAGGCCACCTCCTCTTCTCAGGTTTCCAACTTTTTTAATTTTTTAATACAATCCTTGTATTTCACATTGTGCCATTTACTCGGTTGCTAATAGAGCTGTTTTCTCTACAGATACGAGAAGACCCACTCCAAACGTCAACTGGTCACACATTGTTCACCTTCCTCTCTTCTACCTCATTCTTTTAAGTGTCACGACTTCCTGTGACCACGTTGGTCAGTGTAGTAAAGTGGGCTTTGGCTTGTGCCATTTTATCATTTGCTGCTCAATTTNTCATCTCATTGCCATCCAAAAACTTGCGGGTAGAAACTGTAATATCCTCCATGCTATTTTCATCGATCTCATCAGGAAGAGGAGAGTTCAGGTATTCATCCAGTTTCTGGAGGGTTTTCAAGAGGCCACGTTCTAAGGCTACAGAGGAAGGAACAGTTTTCAGAACAAAAACCAAAAAAAAACAACCCCAACAAACAACAGCACACAAATTTCAAAGCAAATTATAAATTGGAATATTGAAAACAAGATCCACAGCACACAGATTTCAAAGCAAAGTATCATTTAGAATATTGAAAACAAGATCCACGTCACGGTACTACCCAGAACAGACCACATACTGAAGGATTTTTAACCCATGGACAATTTTTGTGGCAACACTACTGCTGGAAGCGCCTTCATGGTCACTAATAACACTAAAACTGAATCAGAATCACTTTAAATATCACACAGATGCAGGTTATTGAAAAGCTGGTTTATAAATGAGTTCGCACTAATTTAGAATATCCACAAGTGTTTATTTTTGGTTTAAAAAGTGGCTTATGCCAGTTTCTTAAGACTATTCCTAACTGGCTTTAACTAATTAGAATTAAGCTACGTGAGGGTTTATATTCATTTAAACATAATCTGTTTAACGTCACATGCTCAGCCAACAGCCACAACTAATCACGCAGCCTGTTGAGCCTTACAGAACAGAGCAGCAGAGGGCAGCACACCCCACCAAATCCCAAAGCATTTCTCAGCTGTTTACAAATATTTTGCAGCTCTCCATTTGAAATAGAGCATTTGGATTCCCCGACTGAAGTATTTGCCCCCAAGTACATCGAGGACAAAAGATCTCTGCTTTTTTCTCTCTCTTACTGATCTCACCTTCCATCTACTACGTTCTCTCCTCAGAGAAAGGTTTTAACCTTTTAAGGAAAGCGACACGAGTTAAGCTTAACTCAGAACTCCGAATGGGAGCCCTCAATCCCAGCAAGGTCAGATAATCAAGTGGGCAGAAAGGCCTCACAGCAAACATGGGGAAACTCAACCGCTGGGGCACGACAAACTCTGCAGGAAATTTGCTTCTGGGCATTAAAATAATTTCTAATTAGTTCAAGAGTTCTGAGTCGCTATTGCGTAGAGAAGTTTCTCACAAACCATGCACACCCGACTAAAATTCTGATTGAATGGTGTCTAATTGAAGCCCTCTTTGAAGTGTTGGAATCTTTGCCTGTGACTATTACCTTTAAATCACAAGTTTAATTCATGGGACTCCCTCAATTCTCCATCAACATACAGAGAAGATTTGTTCAGTGAGATGATCCACAGCAAAGCTCTTCTGAAAGCCCCAAGACAATGACACAAGGTGCGCACAGCTCCTGGCCCCCAGGTCACCTACCTTCATTAGCTTCTGGTCTAGAATTCTTGATAAATGCAGAAAATTTGGCAAATATATCCATTCCAGCAGTGTTTGATTCTGGATGCTTTGGTGAAAGTTTTAGGTACCTAAAAAAGTAGAAAGGAGTAGATCAAACAGCACATTTAGGAGAATGGTATTAAGTATCAACCAACACAAAAAAGCCCTTTAAATAAAATATATATATTAAAATATTCTACGTCGTGTACATTTACCAATTAATCCCTTTTTAGATCAATGTGGAGGACTTGCTTCTGAAGTGTAATATCATAAACTTCCATTTAAGCTAAGATTTTTAAAGCCAACGCTTTTTAATCACTTTTCAGAAGACTACCAAAGAATATTTCTGGTTTCTGAGTAATTTGCTTCAAGCCCAGTGTGTGAAAGAACCCAGGGTCACAAGCACGAGCTCCCTTGCTCCAGCACAGCCCTGCTGCCATGGGGGCAAATTGCAGTTCTCTGATATTCAAGGTAATTAATTTTTAAGCGTTCTGCATTTTCCACCATATTCAAATACAAAATAATCTCCAGGACTCATTATGCTTAGGAAGGAAATAATTTTTAAAATATTCTTTCCAAGTTGCATTTAGGAATCACTGGATCTGTAGAATTATCAGCTGCCCCTCTGCTTACAGAAAGCTAGAAGGAATAATTAAAAAAAATATATATATTTAACATTAAATACAAAGTTCCATGATATTCCTGGTGAGGATAAGAGACATAAATTCCTGAAGACTTAAATAACATCTTCTAGAACATTGCCTGCAAATCAAGTCTCCAAAAGGACACCACACATGCCTTTAAAACAGATTCCCACACCAGTTTGTTCTACAGCTGGGACTGGTTTGTAGAGCAGGCTCATCGTCACACATTAGGACACCACCAGCACAGCCTGCCCCAGGCATCAACAGGTCATTTAGTTTGCAAACTGCAGGAAGGATGACGGGACTCTAGGAAGGACAATTTTGAAATGATCTTTAAAAGAAAACACTTTTCAGTCTCAAGATGCGGGAGCTGGAGGGAGGCAAGGTATGACAAGCGAGAACTCCAAGCTATTTTTCACTGTCTTGTCTTCGGTTTAGTGATGATGCAGAACATCTTCATTAGTGGAGCAAACGCCTCTGAGAATACCCCATCTGATCTAAGGTGACAAATTATCCTTTTAACACTTACTTGGGTGGAGCCAAAACATCTTCCAGGAACTCTTCAATCTTATTCACATCTGTTCTCACTTCACCATTGTAAGTTATGAAGGGCGGGTGAGTGCCTGGAGCCAAATTTTGAAGGTCTGCTGGTTTTCTAGAGCGAAATTCAAATCAATACAAAAGTAAGTAGGGGACATCCATGATCCTGCCTTTCACTGCTACAGTCGTAAAAACCCTGCCTGAGGTTTTCTCGTTCTTGCAGCTTTAAAAAGATATCACCAGTTTTCTTTTTAAAAAGAAGTGAGTTTACAGCTTGATTGGCATTTTGAAGATACTTGATAACCATTAATTGAAGATACTTGATAACCATTAATTGAAGATACTTGATAACAAATGAATATACTTAATAACCATTAATTGAATATACTTGAAAACAACTGCTTCCCCCTACATCTGGCTGTGTTTTCCCTCAAGTTGATGTCATGGTGACTAGCAGGGGTGTATCCATACGCCACATAAACACGCTCTCTCTTTCCCAAGCTCTGCAGCACAGAGTTTATATATAGTGTAATCTGCGATCAGCGATAATCCTCCCCCTTTACACAGAGCCTCTCTGGAAATAAACAAGTCCGATACAGAGCAGTATGGAGAAACCATTTATTATGTGAGCAATCTGGTTCTAAACAAGCTGACAGATGCTTAAACATCATGTTTAAAAAACAATGCTTAAAGATAACTTTAAAGGACTAAAGATTTCACAAACTATTTACAAACAGAGTGGCACATTTGGGCAAAGGGAGAAGAATCCCCAGTGCTGGTGGAGACACAAAAGAAACAGCACCAGGCTAAA
>WEIS01010636.1:0-23937 GCA_013389965.1 Todus mexicanus
ATAAATAAATAAAAAATTAAATAAATTAATTAATCTTGTCAACAAGTCCCTGAGATCGTGGCGACCACAAGCCCTTGAGGAATTGTCCCAGCTTTTTGCTGCAGTTATGCTGTCCTGAAGTGGTGAGAACCGTGGGCTGAGCAGGCAGGAGCAGGATTTGTGTCTTGTTTTCTCACCTTGTGAATGGTACAAGGAGAAGAGTGTCTGCAGACAGCGGTGGTCACCTCTTGCCTCTGCTCTGCTCAATCTCCCCCCTGCAGTTCTCAACGCCTTTAAGGAAGGTGCCAACAAGGGCACACATCCAGCCACTCAATACCTACCTCACCTTGACCCCTAGAAAATGGGAGAATGTATACAAAGACAGAAGTTAAAGCCTCAATACGGAGACCTCAGAGAAGCAGCAGCCACGTCTAAAGGCCAAGCAAAGAATGAAAACATTTCATCAACAACCATAACCTCTAAAGGGAAGGATCAAAATTCTTGCACTGGTCTAGAAGCACAAAAACCCCTAAAACCTTCTGCTTTCAGCCACTCAGACTTATATAGCCTTCTTGGTAATTAATAAACATTAAAGGAACTCATTACACCTGACTCAGGCTTGTCTTTGAGAAGGCTGCAGAGCATTTCTGCAATAGAAGGTGGTTTAACCCCATCCCTCCCCAGGTTCTCCAAGCTGCTCCCTGCTCTCACCCAGCCGTTAGTGCACTTTAGGGTGCTGCATGTCAGCACTGAGCTCTTTCCAAATGTTGGGAAGGCTGGGGCTGACCTGGGTCCTGGGTCTCAATTGTGCATCTGCAACATCAGACCATATATCAGAATGATACAGATGTTTTTTACTACGAACCGTGCTTCTGCTAATGCCCTTTCTCTGCCTCACGCCCAGCTTCCCACCCAGCCGTGAATGTAGGGGGGGAAATGGAACCTGCAAAGCCAGAGAGCCTTCATGTCTGAGCTCTTTGATGCTACCCTATTTCCAAGAACCCAGTCCCAGAATTAAAGGGTTGCCAGATAAACTGTTTGCACTGCCACAGGAGCGCTGTGGCTGCAGGAGAGGATCCCCACAGTCCCCAGAGCTGCAGTGAATGCTCTGGGTTTGCAATGAGACTCCCTACGCCGAAGAAATTACTGAACTGACCTTCCCAGAGTTTAAGGGCGAAGGGATGCACCGTGCATATCAGCCCAGCTTTATGAGAGTGTTACAGAAATGCTTAAGAATAAATTAAATGCATCCAACTCCCCTTAGAAAGATGAATCAATCTCATTTGCACGTCTCACAACTCTCAAAGTGCTGATGCTGGGAGAAAGTTCCTCTGATTTTCCCATTTTCTCATTGTCCATCCTCATAGACATCTCTCATCTCCCTCGGTAGAGCTCTCCTGAACAGCCAGATGTCAATGCCACGTTGGGAGGATGGAGCTGGATCCAACCCCGTGAAGGAGGATGGGCACCTACACACACTTTACTACCTTCTTGAGGTGCCACTTCATGCATAAGCTCACGTTCTGCTGCTCCCTGCATGCTGCCATCCCCAGCACCCAAGGGCTCTTGCTCATGGATCGTCTTGTGGGATCTCTCCCATCCAATCCAGCCAAGAGCTCACACATTTCCAGTGGGCAAAGAGGACTCAGCAAGAGTAAAATACAGCTCGCTGCTGCTAAATTTGGATATTCTTGACAGTGACATGGCAGGAATCAGCAATCCCGGTTAAATTAGCAGTGGGTCAATGCTCCTGTGTGAAAGGTGCTTTCATTAGAGGCTATTTCAGTATATTCCATGCGAGCAAGGAGAGCTGACCCCCATGTCAGCCACCGTGGAAACAAGTTCTGCAGAGGCTTCAGCTGCAGAGACTGGCTGGGGTTTATTGCAAAGGAATCCGCTTTGCATTACAAAGGCCTCCAAGGAAAGCTTCCTGGGCTAGATTCTCCACACAGAATCACATTCTCCTGGTGCTGAGACGAGCTATAAACTCAAACTGACTGGAAGCCTAAAATATTAATTGATCAGCCTACATCTGCTGGCCACGCAGAAGTAATTGCTATGGAGTAAACCAGAGAAAAGATCCATTTATATCTCTCCTGGAGTATTTTTTGTCAAAGGAAATTAGCACCTCTCTCCTACATAGGGACTGATTTTCCAGCCTCTTTTTGTATGCTTGACACACTTTTTTTTCCCCCCCCTTCCTTCTCTCATCCTAAAATGAGCACACCTGCTGGGTGTGCGGGAGAAATGCTAAAGAATGGGAAGAAACTGAAATCACAAGTTCTTGTCACACATACTAGAGAGCTGCCGGGGCGATACGGCTCTCCGGTTACCCGCGGAAGAAAGCTGTAGGTGCGAACATGCGCACGTACTAAAGTAATTGAAGATTAAAGCTGAGACTCTTCTATGTAGGTCATAGAATCGTAGAATCGTTCCGGTTGGAAAAGTTCTTTAAGATCATCGAGTCCAACTGTTAACCTAGCAAAGGTCAGGTACATCTCCAGCATGGGATTCACGTCTGTGAGCCTCAGAGAGCAGATGAGGTGCTCACCAAAGATGGAGATAAGCAAATATGGAACTGGTGCTGGGTGTGGAGGGTAAGAGAAGAGACCAGTGGGAGGGAGGATCTCTCCTTCTTGGAGAAGATAAACCCCTGCGCATACACCCTTTGGACTCAGGCACTTTGGGCGGTAAAGGGGACACATTTCTGGGATTTCATCCTAATCACTAACATTATTACTTGTCTAATTCCAATCTGAAACCCAGTTTACAGTTGGGAAATCTTTGGTCATAAATTGATGAGGTCTAAATTAATTGGAGTCGGCTGGGAAAGGCCTCTGGAGCCCACTGTGGTTGTTTCTATAAAAACATCTGGCCGAAACACAGCTGGAATGGTCTGAACTTGAAACACCTCTCTCTGGGACTGCAAAAACTGGACAAGAAGCATCCAAAGGCAGGTGTGAAACGAGCAGGGTGCATGTTTTGACAGCAAAACTACTTTTTAGAAACGAGAATGAGAGACAACTTGATGCCTTTCTCCTTGCAAGCTTGAAGCTCTGGACAGGCTCCCCAGCTGACACCAACATCCCCCAACAGCCCAGTTTAATCCTGAGAGGCACAGGGGGGTGTTTAGATACCACTACCCATGGAAAGAATATTTACAGGCAATGAATAAAAAATGATGATGGAGTATCAGCTTTATGGGCTTGGCTCTCTGGTAGGGAGCAGGATGGATCCTGCAAACCCCAGAGTTCATTATGAGCTGTACATCCTCGGTTGTTGTACGTAATAATCTGTTCCTCATGAAGCTTGAGCTGAAGCCAGTGAAGTTGTACAAATGTAATGGACAGGAAAAAAAACCCCAGGTCTTGTGCTTTAAGTCTGCATTAAATCTTGTCTGCTGAATAAATATTAAATATTACAGCTCATTTTGCACCTGCGGGTGATGAGAGGCAACAACAGCGGATGCAGCACCTGCTGTATTTCATGTTCAGGCCTCGCATACCGGCTATCCAAGAGAAATGTATCAGAAAATATAGCTCTGCATCTTGTTAAACATGCTACATATCGTACCAAATACTTCAATGGTTCAGCACAGTCTGTGGAACCAATCTAATGAGGAGGAGGATCTTTTACAGAAACCCTCTAGTTTACGAATGTGGACTTTATACCCTAAACTTGACTGCTATTTATCAGACTAGATCTGGCAGCTCTGAGAACCATTTCGAAGCAGCAAATCACTTAGTACATTGCCTCCAAAACGGAACTAAACAATCTCCCAGGGAATAACCCAGTCCATGGTCACTGCTTCCATCAAGCTCTTTGCTCTTGACATGTTTTATATCTGCCGTTATATTGCAGTGATGCACCAGGAGTATCTGCCTCATTTTAACGTGTATCAGCTTTCTACTAGAGACGCTCCAAATTTTACACTTTCCATTTCTCCCTCTCGACTCCAGTAGAAAGGAAGGTGGGATGTAGTCAGAGATAAAAGTGGAGAAAGTATTTTATAGGGCTGCTCACCTGTACCCACACGCACACGGCTGGTAGTTGCTGGAACTCTCTCTGCAATGCTTTTTCCACCGGTCATCAATTTAATGACCACATTTGCTGTGGGTTTCCAGGGGTTAATCAGAATTTTAGACTGGAAGTAGTTTTTCATGCTCTGAGAACGGAGGCAACAGGTGACAAGCAGTAAATGCCTCCTGTTCGCTTGAAACTAGAGTGGAGACCTGTACCAGTGGAGCTTAACAGAGGAGGATTTAACTGTAAGCACAACTTAGACCTGCTCAGGGCTTGGGGCTTGATCAGACACAACTGAAGTCATTAAGAGCTTTGCCAGTGACTTTATCAGGGGCTTTATTCAATTCCCAGCTGATCCAGCAAAAGCTGGCCTTGCTCCTCTTAGTTACTGCTCCTACCTTGACACCACCTCACACTGGATGGGTCCCTGGTGCTCTCAGGGAGGAGTTTCCTACACTGGCACTCAGGAGCAAAGCAGAATACGGGGCCCATGGAGCACGAGTGCTGCACCATGGTTTGCTTTTCCATTGTTTCCGAGAGGAGCAGCCCCACAAAGGTGAGATGCAAGAGCCCTGCGTTTGCTCTGACCCTTTTGCTCCTCAGGTGAAGAGCAGTGCAATGCATAATCCTCCATGACAAACAGATTTCCCCCAAGAATCCCATAAAGGTTTTGGAAAGGCCGTTTATGGCTTCATAAAGCACTTTGCTAACGACTTGCTTTACCACTGCTAAATCAACTGGAATCATTTAGCGCTGTCCTCTTGTAACTTTCCACATTTGGTCTACAGGGAAAAAAAAAAAAANTGATACCGGCAGGTAAGTCAAAGGATGTTCCAAGAACAACAACAACAAAAAGCAATGAGGTAAAAAAAAGCCCAAACCCAATTTGAATGAAATACATTGCTTCATCCCCAAAAGACACCTTTCAGACGGGTAGATCATAGGGCAGTTTAACAGCAAGGTGAGCGTTTTATAACATCATTGCAGGCTCTTGGTGTATTTGGAAATTGAATTGTGGAATGGAACCGCATCCGTGGAGCGGAGCTTGGCTGGTTATTCTCTAAGCATTCTGCAGCTTCTGCTCCAAAATTCATGTAAACATCTGCCTTAGTTTAAATGCTTTCCTTAATACCAGCGCTTTACAAGCAGGGGCCTATTTCAGAAACTGCAGTACCAGGCATCTGCCTTCCAAAGCTCTTATTAAGTGTCAGAATAAAATGGGCAAAACTTGCTGGTAAAAGGAGCCCAGATGACAGCCTGGGAGAAAAGTGGCCCTTATTCATCTTCTGAGCAGGTACATTCAGGCGAGCAGCGATAAAAGCTCTCTGCTTTCCCAACCCAGCCCTGGAGGACAATATGCAGAGACAGAGAGGAAGTTTAGTCTCACAGGCTTGCCAACAAATCCATACAGGATATAATAAATAACAAGGATGGTCCTTTTTCTTTGATTATCTCTTGAGACCATCATCAGCGTCACCAACCTGGGGGATTGCAGCGGGAGCTCGGTGGGGGGGGTGGAAAGAGCTGGCAGCTACAGCTCCGCTGGGCTGAGCAGGGGCTCCCAGCAGTCATGAATTTGAGTTAATCCCCTCTCAATTTGGGTTTGGCTTTGAAGCAACGCTGCAGAACCTCAAGTTCGTATTTACAGACTTGTTTACTAAACCACTACTTGATGTGTCACACATCGGGGCCAAAACATTCGTATTTCACTGAATCACAGAATTACAGAATCACAGAATGTGAGGGGTTGGAAGGGACCTCAAAAGGTCATCTAGTCCAACCCCACTGCCCAGAGCAAGATCACCTAGATGAGGTCACAGGAACATATCCAGGCGAGATTCATTATAACTGTTTCTAAAACAAGGGGAGAAAGAGTTAAAGCAGAACCAGAAGACGCTCAGTTTTTTCCTCTCTCCAGCTCTAGCCACTCCTTGTGTGTTCAGGCACACCACAGAGCTAATGTACCTTTCCAATTTTTCAATAAATAAGTTACTACTGCACAAGTAACTGAGCGCCTCCCCCATCTCCTCCCCGTGTTCTTTGCTCCCCAGGTGTGTTTCTCGCCTGCACCATGGGAGCCGGGACAGAGCCGACCAAAAGCAGCAGGAGGCTAAATAGAGAAAAAAGGGAAGAGCATCTTCTGTTCCCAGTGCCCACGGGAAAGAGGCTCGCCTCCCATCTTATGCTCGCTCCCTTTATTCTGCAGTTAACAATGAGGCATAACTGTGATGAGTATGTAGGAGGAAAAGCCCTGGATGGGGCTCGATAAGAAACCCTTTCTGCTGCTCACACACACACAGCAAAAGAGAGAACTCCTACTTGCCGACAGCAGCAAAGCAAGAACCATCAAGAGGACCCAGGATTTTGGCTGTCAGCCTTTGGGCTCTTCACCCACAACAACTGGCCTCGTGGCATGGAGCCTTTCCCTCCTAATGTGGAATCAAATAATTGATAAACACCGTCAGAAAAGGTTTGAATGAAGGCAACTGTTCCAACAGGCCATAAGTAGAGGCTTTTCTATATTCCAGGAAAGCCCCTGGTAGGTGACTGTGAATCAGAAGGTTGGTCACATATGCACTTCAGATTTAATTTTCTTAAATAATGCATTGTTAGAAACGATGAGAGCTGGGCGAGTGCTCTGGCAAGTCTGCTCGTGATGATATACCAAAGGCAGCTCTGAAATGTCATCACTGCAATACAGCTCTTCAGAGGACAGGGCAGCTTATCAATCCAGATTTAAGCCTATGTAAAAATGGGATCATGTGCAAGAACACATGTAGCACGAGCTGTTATGAAAACCCCTCCGCCTCCCTGATGACAGTGAGAAATAGCCCTGAATTTTGCCCAGTGAGTTTTAGGAGCGCCAGCCTTCACTCCGGGGAAGGCAGAGCCAGAGAGACAAGTAGGAGAGCAGAGTAGGAGTGAAGTGGCTGAGGTTTTTATAAAGCAAGGAGGATCTAGCCAAGCAGGGATGAAGTGTTTTGACAAAGCCAAACACCTCCACAGGGCTAGGAGAGTGCTGGGTGCGGGCTGGAGTGTGCTCTGGCAGCTCAGGATGGATGCAGTGACCCCCCCACTGCAATATCACAGTGCATCAAAATGGGAGCTCGCTTGCTCTTCACACCTCAGGAGGACTGAAACATCTCCCCCGCACTCTTACAGCCAGCAAAAATGTTCACATTTTCTTTTAGCAAGCAAACAAATGGGAGGGTATGCTATTCATCACTGTCTGAAAATGATCCTCTTTGGCTCTTGTGAAGTTCAGAGGGTAAAATCCACAAGTGGGCACGCTCGGCTGCACCTGAGCTGCTTACAGCACAGCTCTGCTCTTGGGAGGTGTGTGCATTTTTAATTGTCTCTGCTGAGTGTGTTTTGGTAACTGGAAGAAACATGGGAGGATAAATATAAATGCCTTTTCAGAATGAATTCTTACAGAATCCAAGCCAAGGTTTGTGCACGCCACCACTTTCAGAGCCAGACTTGAAAGACTCCAGATCTAGCCCAGAGACTCCACAGTTGCCTCTCCCTCACTAGTTTTCCTTTTTGTCCAAAAAAATACCACAATCCAGTTCTTCATCTCCCAAAAGCACTGGCCACCAATGTCAGGGAGACTTTGGCACGTAAGGAGCATCATGGGAGGGAAGGAAACCCCCTCTCTTTCCTGTAAACTTGGCAAGACTTCCTTTAGCGAAAGGAAAATAAAACAGTCCCCTTGTCATTAAAATAATGCATGGGTTAAAGAAATCACCGGCAGAGATATAGATGCCAGAGGAGCCTGTTGCCTTCAGAAAACACCTTATTTTCCTCTTTCTTCATAAACGACCAAAGATGATGGGATGCAGAAATAAATGATGAATGAAAGGCCTTAATTAAATACAAACCAAGAGGGACTTGGGGCATTGTATTTCGATTCAGTCATCTGACAGCACTTCATAAGCCCGAGGACAAGGTCTTACTCACATTTTGTAATGCAAATCAACTGCTGCACTGGCAACCTTCAACCTTCCCCCATCCCCCTCAAGAGGAAAAACTGGGAGGGTTGAAAGCTTCGGAAAAAACACCTCTTAGGGGCCAAGAAGAAATAGACATTTTTGAGAAAATGGCTGCAGCAAGTGGTTTAATTTGGCTTCAAAAGTAAAACCCCACGAGCTGTGAAGCTTCAGTCCAGTTTCGTGGGATTTTCATGGGAGCTGCCTGCAGCAGCACAGGGAAATTCAGTCAGCTCAGGAGAAAGAGTTCCCAGGGGCTGAAACCAGAGGTTGTGAGAGGAGGCATGAGGGAGAGGAAGCTTTCTGTGCTCATCTTTTCACATCAGAGGACACGGTCTTCCTGTTGGGTGTGGGTCTAATCAGGAATTGAGTTCACAAGGCTCTGAGGATGTTTGGGTCTCAAGCACCGCAATGCAACCCGTACCTGCATATGCATCATGAACCTGGACAAGATGCAGAAAAAGTACCTTGTTGCCTTCAAGCAGGATAGGGTCACCAACATTTAGGGTAAAAAACTCCCCCACTGAAGTGATAAGAAACATCTCCCCAGATACTTCCAGAGCATTCAAATATTCTACCCCAAACTCTGAGCATTTACACACATCTGAGACTGAGCTGAATAGCAGCTCCCTGCAGCTGAGACGGTGAGAGCAAACAGAAAAGGACCAGGTCCTGGTGTTGGACTATTCCACTATAAACACACTGCAGCCGATTAAAATGTTAGCCCAGTAAGTGTGCAAAGGTGTCACCCAAAGCATCACTTCATCTTCAGCCCACATCACCACACAGCACAGAAAGAGACCTGGAAAAGCATTCCCTCCGAGTTTTTTCCTTTCTTTCTCCCCTAGCCCTTCCAGATCTAATAAACAGGGCTAATAGACAGCTACATCCCGAGATTTACTGCGTTTAAGCCTGACACAAGGCTCTAGAAATGGAGCCCGTAAGCGCTGATTTGTATTCAGCACGAGCCGTTAGCTCAGGGAGCGATGCCAACCGCGGCGCTGAAATACCCGATTTCACAGTGGAAGACTTAAAAGGCTACAGGCACAATGTCATCAGAGATGGTTGGAGCTCATTCACGAGTTTTTTAATAAGACTCCCAAGCTCTCGGTTTGGGTTATGGGAGGATTTATGAGTTTAGAGAAGAGCGGTTCTCCATGCATCTTATCGGAAGTTCAAACAAGAGGGTAATAACTCTTTGGGAGACAAATGGCTGTGGCCAGGGCTGGTGACAAGGGAGCTGACTCCTGCAGCTGGTTGTGGTCCCATTCCTGAGTCCTGAACAAGCCTCCTCTTGTCCAGAGCAGCCTGGAAGCTGGAGAAAGGGCAGCAAAGCAGGATGCTCATTCACAACCCCTTTTGCCTCTAGTATCTTGAACTTTTAGGCATTTTAAGCAGCCTAGAAGCATTTCCAAGCTTTTATTTTCCTTCAGCAGATGCCAAAACCATCAGGAAATGGAGCCTTTCTCCCTTACAACCCCAGGACCTCACTGATTTTGAGGGGCCTTGCAGAGCAATCAATGTCAGACAGCTTTTGCAGGATCAGGGCTAATCCAGGCTCATATGATACACCAAGTCCAAGGCCACCCTGAAGGAAAGGCAGGTACTAACTGCATCCCAGCATGAACCCATCCCACACACCCTCCCAGAGACTGGGCAACTGGTGCCCCTGTTTCTGCTGGCAGAGCAGAGCCCATTGAACACTGGAGTCAGACTCTCTAGTCATCTCCAGCAGACAAACTGGCAGCTTAGTGCTCTATCATCAATATTAATCGGCTCATTAACAGAGGCTTGTAAAACCAGGCCCAGGGATAGGGGGAAGGGAAGGCAAAAAAGGGATGAAATCAGCAAATCAATCTATCTCTCAGATTTTTAAGCTTTTGACTATAGATTTCTTTCTTCCACCCAGAGTCAGTCAGAACAGGGAGGGGGTGAGACCTGTGCAGTTAAACAAATCAATTGATGAATTTTCTCCATGACATTCAGGAGCTGAGTCCTGGGCTCATCGTAAAAAGGCGCTGCCAGAGGATTTTAATAAATCCCTTTAATTAAGTGATATGTTTTAGAATTAAATTATGATGAAAACTATAAATCCTTTCCCAACAAATGGAGTTCAGTGTGCGCAGAAGGAAAAGGGCATTCCTCTTCTTTTATCTTGCTGGGGTTTTTTCCATCCCTTAATACAATAGGAGTCAAACAATTAATTAGCAAACAATATGAGAAGCCCTGTCATTTACCACCCTGCAATCCAGCCGTTTAAATTAGGGGGATTTAACCTTGCACTAACTAATGCTGTGCTAGCAGAATTGTTTAAGGTGTGAGTTTCCCCACCACCACCCCCCTTTCCCCTCTGAAGGGCTCTGGGGTTTTGCTCCAGGCTAATTGTCCACAGCAGAGGCTGGGGCAGCACTGTGAGCACTTCTGAGTGCAGGTGTCCAGCCTGGGACCTCTCCACGGGGTGCCTGGACAGTGTACCCCCTTCAATGTGAGCAAGGTCAAGGCCCTTGGCTTGCCAATGCCCCTCCAGAAACCTCAGCTCTACACAGGATCCCCAGCACAGCATTCAACCTGCCAGCCCCAAGGATATACAAGCAAAAGTGTTGTTCGTGCCCCTAAGCACAGTAAAACACCTTTATCCAAGAACGGTTTACACTGGGAGATGATAAACTGGCACGAGGTAGATGAGTCACTTGTCCCTGACCCCAAGAGGCTTTGCTCATGCAGCTCATTGATGAGGAGAGTCAGCAAGAGCACCAAGACGTGCTCAGCCCCAGCTTTGGCAAGAACAGCTTGGTGCTCTGCTCCTGCGCTCGCATCGATCCCCAGGCTCGCAGCAGCCGCTTGCCTGTTTCACAGTACGTGGTTTCTTGAAGTGCGAAGCATCCCTGTGGGACCAAGCTCGGCCCCTTGCAAAGTCCCATGAGGAGAAGTGAACTGCTGTCAAGCAGGAACATGCTGACAGAGAAAAAAACAAAACAACACGAACCCTGCTGGCTTCAGCCCTGAGCAGACCCAAAGGCAGGTGGAGAGGAGCTGCCTGAGGTAGGATGGGTGGTGTGTTAAGAAGAGGGGTGGAAGGGAGATAAGAATTACAAGGTGATGCAGAGGAGAGACCGTGTGTCTACCTGTGGTGCCCACACCACCCTTCCCTTGCATCTACACTGGGGTGTCTTTGCTGAGGTGGTTTCTCAATTGCTGGTTTATCTTGTAAGATGGACACAGCGCTTGTACAGTTCAGCACAGGGAAACCTCGAACCAGGGCAGCCAAGAGTAGGAAAGAATAGTGTTACCCAAAAACTCTTTGGGAGTAAAAGCAACGATGAAAACATACACAGCCCTGCGCACAAAGCCGTACCTGCTCGATGGGTGCTTTATCCATCACCATTTTGTTACACAATGCAAGAGCTGTCTTAATGCAGCACAGAGAAAGTCAATAAGGATGGGAGAGATTGACAACAAGAGAGATTGCTCCCCCAGACACAGCCTTGTCACAGCACAGGCAAACAGAAGCTCTTTGGTAGCACGTTTACCTTGCTCCACCATCGTTCAGAGTTGCTGCATGAACAGAACTGTTCATTTTCTCCTCCCAGGCAGCTCACCTTCTCTGTTGGGATATCAGCGCAAACAGCTCAGGGTTCCAGGCCATTGTCAGATCCTTTTCCAACGAGGCTGACAGTAATTTAAGGAAGAAAGAGAAATCGAACTAGAATAGTTGCTGAAAGGCTGCAACCAAGGTGAAGGAAATACACAAGGAAAATAATACAGTACTGAGAAAAGAAAGAGGCTAATAACAGGAATTTTCTTAATTTTAACTTCTCAGTTGCTGCAGTAAGACCACTGCCCTGCTGTTGTTTCTGAAGTGCACAGAAGCTGCACCAGGACCAACAATAGCACTTATCTACCTCTCAAACACCACTTTCCCTTTTAAAAACATTGTTCCATCCCTAAGCAATTTCGCCCCAAACCAAAGCAACATCACTGCCAGTTAATTTTTTTCTCACGAATCTTTTTCGGACAGAAAGTACTTCTGGGTCTGTAATTCACAGAAATTTCTCATTCATTAAAAAAAAAATCTACTGCTCTAATTCAGGGAAAAAAACCCCAACAAAACAAGCCACATTTAAATCTTGCTAAGATCTCTCCATTTCCCCATGCTGCCAGCACTAAGCCTCCTGGCTTACCTCTGCTTGACTTCAAAAGAGAAGCACACACAAGGTAAGCTGCTTTTGAAGCCTTCTTAATTTGCAAGGAACAAACAGCTGCCGGCTTTTTATGGGGCAAAAGCACTCAGGAGCCTCAGCTGGTGAAAGTCTGGTTGCCTACCACCTGCCTCAGAATGAACCCTCTCAAATCTTGGTAAATAAAGCAAGCCTGAATGTTTTCAAAAGGAAACAAAACAAGGGTAATCCTGAGGTCTCCCACCTTGGAAACATTTTCTAGGGTTATTCATTCACTTTGTCATAAGCATCACCACTTACAGACCAGGGGCAGTCACCGATGTCACCTGGGGGTGGCAGGTACTTACATTACCTCTTTATTGCCCTGCAGCCCATTGATCCCCTGCTTCTCTTGTTTCTGGCAAGATGCAAAAACCTCCTGGAATCACAAGAATTGCTGAGGTGAGAGAAGGAGGAACAGAAGCTGCTGTTTACCCGTCCCTTAGTGAAACAGAGGGTCATAAATTTCCCAATTAAAATCCTCTTGAAAGATGGCAATTGGTGAAACATAACTTATTGCTGGTAAAACACAATCGTTTTCAATAATTAATAGACGAGACACCTTTAAGAAAGGCAGAGGTCTTGCGGAGTGGAAGGTGCAATTATTGTTTCATTAAAGATTGATTACATGTGTGGCCAGTCATTTGAATAATGGCTCTGCTGACACCTGAAATGGAATGATAAATGAGGTTGGGTCCACTGCTGTGACTTGATGCACCAGTTGACTCATGAATACTAGTGAGAAACAGCAGCATCTTGCCAGCCCAAAAGGTCATCTGAAATATTAAAGAGCTGAAGATCAAGTAACACTGAATAAGGTCAAACTGAGCGTTACGGTGACAGGACCGGAATTAATTGAGTGATAATTGTCCTACCTTTATGCGTTCGTTCTTATTTTATTTTGGTTACGAAAGGAATCCAAAGGGATGGCCTCACTCAGAAGTGAAAGGCAGAGTGTTTGCAACCAGCCACAGTAGAGGGAAAAGGAAGGTGCCCATTTTATATGATGAGAGACATCTGGAAAAGGTTGGTTGCCACCACAGTGGTGTCATCTCCTTGTGGGAAAAGTACCATGAAATCTCTAGGAGGAAGAGGAGCCACTTCTCTTGAAGTGGGAGCCTACAGGTCACTCTCTCCTCTCCCTGTTGAGCAGGACCAGGAGTTTTGGGAAGGCTCCTCTGGAGAGGACAGAAATGTGGCAGCATTTCTGAGGCTTCAGCACGGCAAAACCTGGCTGCAGTCTCATTAGATCCTCCGCAGGCAGGTCTTCCCACGCCTGAATGATGAGCTTGGTAGGATGCTCACAGCTCCCACTTGCACGCAGTGCTGAGCAAGGCAAATCCAACCTCTCCAGGCTGGGGCTGGCAGCCTGGGGCTTCACAGGAGGAGATGGAGCCCTTAATTTGCTTCCTGTAGCCACTGGCAGCCGCCTACGCAGTTGCTGCACACCCCCTGTACTGCCAACTCTCCTCTAAGGAAACATGAAAGGAAAGCACCCAAAGCACATCGTTGTGGGGAACAGAGAGGGGGGACACATTTGTTACTAAAAGCACAGCTCGTGGTTGAGCCCCAGGAAGGTGAACAACGTTCCGTGGGTGTGCACGCCGAGCTCGCCATGGCACTGGTGGGAGGGAGAGCAGCTTGGGGTGTGCATCACAGAGACATAGGGAACCGTCAGCGAGGCTTCTTCCCCCACCTCTCAGTGCTTCTCACAAGCCCCTGTGCTATCAGCGGTCCTGGATGTGCTCGAGATAAAAGCATGAAGCCCCTGACGTTTTGCTGTAACATCCTTGGGTTGTTGGGGCTGGAACGAGCAGAATGAGAGATGAAGGGGTCCCCTCTTTTCATCAGGCCAACACCAACATCCCTCTGCAGCCAGCAAAGTTTGCAAGGCAGCAGTTACAGTAAGAGAGAACAAAATACACGTTGGAAGTAAATGCCTTAATTATATTCATGATCAGTTTTGCCCTAGACTACTGTGCTAAAGAGACCCTCCTCCATCAAAGTCAATTAAACGGTTGCTATTCTCCTAAAACCCAGCAATAAAGCAGGAGCTGTACATATCCATTAAACTGCAGTACACATCCATTAAACTCGCTTTTGCTGCTGCAGTTCATTTACTGCCAGGTTTGGACTCGATTCTGCTCTCATTTATGTGAGTTTTACCCTGGTGTAACAGCAGAGCTCTCACAAAGTCAGCCCGGCTGATTTACTCCTGCCTGGTGCAGATCCTGACACAGTTATAAAGGGGATGAGACAGATACTTTCATTTCAAAGACCTGCAAATAATCTTTGTGCATCAATAAACCCAAGAGATTAATGGTTTGCTAAACAGCCAGGTTATTCTAAACACACACACGCACACCCCAATCCATGGCAAGTCTGGAAAGAAATTGCTGCTGGAGGTTCCTCACAGGCACCTTCAGGGAGTTTGCGCAGAAGAGGAGGATTCTCTGCGTGCTCCTCCTGTACTCCCTGGATCCCGGGAAATCGAGTTGGAGGTGACAACGGAGGGTGAATGCTGGGGCTGTCCGGGCCATCTGCACAAAGCTGATCTCCAGGACAAGCTGCATTCCCACATTTACAGCAGAGCCATCCTGAGCTGGGAACCGCCAAGTCCTCAGTTGCACTCAGTTGTCAAACAAAATCACTTCAGAAGGACAAAAGTTTCTTTTTCCCTTTATATGAGACTTGCCTGGGAGTTTGCTTGTGTCAAGAGGAGTAATGCCCTTAAGTTCGGGACTGAGTTTCTCCTCTGGGTTTTACCAGCCACCAGGAGCTTCGGTGGATCTTGCGCTCTGCTGTGAGCCAATAAAAGAAACCTTTGGAAAAGCATCTTGAGCTTCTCCTCTTTATCAAGATTGGACCCCCTGTCCCACTTCCATCCTCCCAAGACTCTAGTAGTGCCCTGGGCACAGTAAATGTGCGTTCCCTCCCGCACGTGTAGCTTGTGTCACACAGGCAGTGCTGGGGATGATGCTGTGATGGCAGATACAGCTCAATCACCGAGATGAAACGTCGTGCATCCAGAAAGCTGAACTTTTTAGAACTCCTGTTGGTATTTCAAAGTGCTTGTGGGGAAGCTGCTCCTGCAGTGCGAGACAAGGTGTTGAAATTACCAGCTCTTTAAAGATGCCTTTGCCTTCTTAAGATTTCCTTAAGAAGTCTCACGGTGGTTTTCTTAAAAGGCGCTGGAGATAACAGGGAAATGGTAGAAAGGTAGAAAACGGAAAGGAGAAATCAATGTTCGCCTGTAGGCAGAGCACAGGGGAAGGCAGGCAGGCAGGGGGACACTTCCACAAGCATCCACACATTAAAAGCTTGTGTCCCAGTGGCTTTCACACAAAGTTGAGCAGATGCCTTTGAAAGGAGGATCCATACATCCCAGCAGGATCCAATACCTCCATCCCTTTGCTGCTCTGGAGATGGTGTCCCCTCAGCTGTCCTGTTTCTCACTGCCCTGCTTCAAGGAGCTGTGGATGCACACGAAGGTAGAAACCGAGGACTTTGTAGCTTTGGATGATGGGCTGGCTGTGCCTTTGGGGTGACCCACGGTTATGGCTTTGGCTTTGCCTCTAAAGCAGCTGCAAGCACCAAGCTGTAACGCTTCCTGGCAATAAGCAGGGTTGTAATGAGCCTGATGGAAGAGAAAAGGTCACCACGCCCTTGTCTATTAACACGGCCCTGCAGAAAGACCCAGTGACTAATTAAAACTGTGGGCTTCGCAGCCAGGAATACTAATCCTTAAATCTGTACTGGTCTTAATTACCTACCTCTGCGCGCGTCTTCTTGAAGACGAAAACCAAGCCATATTCTATCTAATTGGCTTAATTTTTATAACTACGTTCCCCCCTGAGATCTATTTCTAAAACAATTTGGAGAATTTTGGAGATGTGCTTCTCTTATATCCTTATGATCACCTCATTCATTCTAATTGGGAAAGAGACTCTATGAAAGAATGAAAAAACCACCAAGTTTCTTTTGTTTTGTGTCATAGATGATGTGAAATTCCTGCCAGCAAGACTTCTGGGGCTCCTCCTAATCTTTTATTTTCTATTTATTCCTGACTCGGAATAAAACCTACACTTTTAAGGGAGAAGATTAATAACAACAGCAGCAGCTCCAATGTTTGTGGCGGAGTCTTCTCCATCTAAAAATCAAGACAGGCTGGTTTTCTAAATGAAAAGTTCAGCTTCAAAGAGGAATAAATTCATTCCCACACAGGAGGTCTGACCGGTCTCTCTCTGCCCTCTCGTCTGTTAATCTCAGGCTCCCATTCTCTGAGCAGTCCAAGCCCTCCAGAATTACTCTCCCAAAAACATACAGTTTGCAAAGGGATTCAGGTTTTCACCTTCTCAGTTTGGATTTTAATTATTAAAGATGAAAGAAAAGGAAAAACAAAAAAAAAAGAAAAAGAAAAAGAAAAAGTGAGAGCTTTGAGATTTATAGCACCCAATAAAGGCTCTGTACACCTTGATTTACACAGTCACAGCACCGCTCTAGCTCCAGAAAGAAAAATGTGTGGGACTCTATGATTTATGAACACCCACCTGGCATTCTCAAAGCTCTTATAGCAGCGAACTATCAGGTCAGCAACTCTGTTAGTGACCACGACTGGGCGCTAGGTCAGGTAGGACACCCATAACACACTCTTCTGGGCATATTTATTTATATTTTAAATTTGCATTACCATCAACACTTGGGAAGGACACGCTAAGGGCCAGAGACATGGAGGTATGTACCTGCAGATCCCTCACCAAGGCTTTAGGCTTGTTTTCATGGATAGCTGCACAAAAGCCAGATGCTTGAAAAAAAAGAAGTCTTTATTTTGGCTGTTTCAGCTTCCCAAAGTAAAGTCTCCATAGCTGCAGGTGCTGATCCCAGCCCCAAGACTCACCAGCAGACGAGGAGCTGGTGGGTGATGGCACAGGGATAGATTTGACACGTTGCCAAAATCCCATTTAAAAGTCTGATCTAAACCTGTGATTCAATTATTTTTCTCTTCTGTTACCTACAGGTAAATCAACCAGTTCCGCATGTACTCTTAAACTGGAATCTCTGGATTCAGCAGTGGAAGGAAGCAGCTTCTGAAAGCATTTGGTTCCACCTGAGAAGATAAAAAATGAACTCCAGTACGTGATGCCTATGTCAAAAAAAAAAAAGAGATGTATTCTCTTTTTTTATCAATTCCACAAAGTTTCCATACCCTTGCTGTAGAGGAGACCACATCTGGCAGTGTCACACTGGTAAATAATAGAGAGGGAAAGAATAATTTAGTGTGCAAGGCAGAGGAGCTAAGAAATGTTTCCAGCGAAGAATTGAAAAGCAGCGAGGAGTTGATGAAGATGAACAGGGAGGAAGGTTGACTCAGAGCTGCGACGGTGTGGAGGAGACATGGGGGGTGTTGAAGGAAGAGGAGGGCAAAGAGCCCCTAATTTCTCTTCCCCTCTGTGGTGATGGGCAGGAGACCCATTCCCTGGAAATATCCACTCCTGCAAGCACCCTGGTTCCCTGGTGCTGGAGCCATGACAAGTTATGGTGTGTGAGAAACCCTGAAAACACATTGATATTTATGGGCCATCGTTTCATTTGCAAGCCATTGCTGCAGACCTCAAGCTGGGCATGAAGCTGAGCACCATAACACTCTCTCCTCACGCTTCTATTCCCTTTCCTCCACTCCTCCTTAGTGCCAAAATAGATATAGCCAGCCTAAAAGCAACGGAATAAATGAGTCAGCAGCATCTGAGTTCAGTGATGAGAGCGCTTCTTCAAGCAAAAGATGGTGAGAACTACATGCCATAGTTAAGTTCTGAAATATCAGCCCCATAGAATCACAGGATTGTTGTGGTTGGCAGAGACCTTTCAGATCATCGAGTCCAACCGTTCCCCCAGCACTGCCAGGGCACCACTGCCCCGTGTCCCTCAGCTTGGAAAGCCCTCCAGGGATCATGGGGACTCCACCCCTGCCCTGGGCAGCCTGGGCCAGGGCTGGACAACCCCCATGCTGATGGCCCCTCTCCAGAGGAATATTTCATATTGTTTTCTTGGAGAGAAGCAAGCGCTGCTGGTCCTGCCGGCCTCGACACAGAGCGGAAGCTCACCGGCGAGGACAGATGGACCCGGCTGTGAGTCACGTCACGGAGGCTCCTTGCAGCAGACGGCGATGGGGAAAAACAACTCCACAGCATGGCAATCTGTCTGTCTCTCCATCTATGCCAGCAGAGCCTGGGTGAAGCTGAGCAGGAGCGGTCGCTGTGAGCCACCCATCCCCATCCCTGGCTGCACCCCAGCAGCACAAACGCCACTGCTCCCCAGCTTGGGATGCCCAGGAAAAGAGCTGGGTCTGGTCCTTGCATGGTCCTTGGAGGAAGACTCCTCCGTGGTGGTGGAAGATGGGCTGTTCTCAGTCCTTGTCTGCAGCCCTGGAGCTTCAACCAGACGAAATGACCCCAGTAAGCTTGGGGAGATGATAGAAAAGTCCTTTAGCACCATGCTGGAGTACGTGCACACAGGAGGAAAGGTGAAGGGGCAAAGGAAATCAGTTAGAAATGATTTTTAGCAGCAGTTTCTTGATCGTTAGCATATTAATGAAGTTTTTAATAATATGTTAACCTTTCCTCCTTCCTCTACCCTGGAAAATCACACCACTGCTTTGGTTCAGTGAAAAGGGCTGCCCTGGGGGGGTGCGGTTCTTCCAGCCGATGAATTATTAGATTTAGAATAAGAAATAGATTCCTCTGAAAAACACTTTTGGTGGCTGAAGGGTCCCCCCCCAGATCTCTGGGACCCTGTTGCAAGACAACCCAGCCCTCCCCAGCTCAAGACTCAGCTCCCTTCTCAGGAGAAGCTGCTTTTTTTAGTGATTTTATTTTGGCATTTATCTATAGTGGCATTTATCCATTGTTCGATGGATTTTATTTTTGCGTAAGCAAACATGACTGAGTAAAAAAACTCAGCAGGGATAATAGATGCTTTATAGGTGCCAAAAATAAAATATCAGCAGATGCTACACAGGAACTAAAGGTGTTAAAGAGCTTTCGCTGCTCTCGTGCTTCTTAGGAAGCATCGTTCCTTCCCTCTCACCAAATTTCTATTTAGTGAATGAAACTGTAGTTTTCTCATACAGTATTTCACAAAAAAGACTCTAGTTCTTAACCAAAGATGCGAGCTGAGGCAAAAGAGATTTATTCCTCAGGCTCGGAGAAAAATAGCTTTGGATAAAATTGATTCCTTCGCTCCTTAAAGCCTTTTATTTCACACAGGTGGCTCCTCCAGCCTTTCCTGAAGCAAAGCCAGTCCAGGCAAAGAGTCCAGAGGATTACGGGTTATTTTTCCTCACTACTATCATTGCCACGGGCTCAGAAATAGCTCCTGAATGCAACACCAGTCAGAAAGGGCTGAGCTGAAACCTAAGCTCCGGACATGTCACGAGACTGATGAATTCAGCATCAGCCCTGGCCTGGTGGGTCTTGTAAGCTCCTGTAATTTCATTTTTCCTGCTGTGATTTATGACACAAGGTGGGAGGCCCTGCTTGGGCGACTTTAGAGGAAGGTGTTGGGGGTTTGCAAACAGCTTTGTACTTTGGGACTGAGTTGACAGAACAAAAGAGAACCTCTCTAGCAGCAGCAGTGAATCGTGAGATGCTGCTTTGCAGAAAGAAGGGACGTGGAAATTTCTCACCAAGTATCTTGGAGTTGTTGATGGCAATGAAAATACTGATCTTTTCTTGATTGCCTGTCAACCAAAATTATTCATCCCGGGTGAGCAGATAGTTGCAAGGCTGCATTTCTTTGGTATTTAAACATATGGGCAGCGGATCTATCACAGTGATAAACGATTCCCGACAGATTTAGAAAACCAGCTACACCCCAAACCCGGGCAGGGACTGGAACTTTTTTCCATCTTTAGAGGAGTTGGAGCCTCTTCACCTCTATGCACCACATCACAAGATACACTTGCCCTGCAGTGGGTGCACACAAAGCAGAGCCCATCGCAGATGGGAGATGCACTTTGGGTTCTCCTGGCACAGCCTAAGGGGTTGGGGACCACTGGGACCCATCGGGCTGGACAGCAATAAATAAATTAACAAGCAAACCCAGTACAAACGGAAAGAGATGTTGATGCCCTCTGGCATCCCACACACAACTTCTGTCACAACTGAACCTCCTGAACATCCTCCTGCTTGCTTAATATATACCTGGGAAGAGATCAATCTCCACGTGCTCTGGTTCTGGAAGCCTGGCTCTGAAAACCAAGGGGAGCAGTGAGAACCCCACCACAGCCAGGAACCATGGGGCTGGGGGTGTCTGGGTGCCTCTGCCTGATTCCCCTATCCCACGTCATCCTGATAAAAATGCAACTCTGGATCCTACATACAGGAACGAAGCGCCCGGAGCTGATCCTCACCTAGGGCAATGGGACATGGTGGCAGTGGCATCAACATCTGCCCCAGCCAGGGAGACATCCAAGCCTGGCTTTATTGAGTGCAGTTGAGAAAACATCTCCTTGCGATGCTCTATAAATCATCTATACAGTGCTTATAAATCTCATCAGTCAAAGAAAGCAATACTCGATGATTTATTCTTACAGCTGGCTGAAAAATTTTCCTTGAAGCATCTCTTTTAGGAGAAAATGGCTTTTTAACAATATGGACAGCTGGCAAAGTTTCTCATTTTGAAAAGTTTCTCATCCAGAAAAGAGCCATTTCTGAAGATTTCTGGGATTTTTATACTATGAAAGGAAAATGAAATATTTTGTCTTCGCTTTTCTCCCTTTCCCCCCCACCAAGAAAAAAGGAGAAATGTATTTAAACCCCGTTTCATTTGTCATTATTAGTTACATTAAGGCTTCTACCACATCGGGGATGCATTAAGAGGGCATTACTCGATCCAGAAAAATCTCTGACCCAACAAGTACAAAGTCAGGCTGGAAACATAACGGATGAGTTGTGAGAAAAGAAAACAGGCAGAAAAAGCTGAAGACTTGGAGAGGGCGAGAGGCTGAGACCCAACCGTGCATTTAGTCCCTTTATCCACCTCAAACTCCTTGTGCCCTTGAGCGAGTCATTTACACCGTGGTGTCCCCAACTGTCAGCAGAAGGGGTGAAGTTGTTACCCATGTCTGTGCAGATTCAGGTTTGCTCCCGTAGCTTCTGTCTTTGGTTCCTTGTCCACGCGTTGGCCTCTATTTCCAGCCAAAGACTTCCAGGGCTGCTGCAATAAACGATAACAGTAACTATATAATGAGATTCTCACTCCCCCCACCAGCCTTCATTTTATTTTTCAGGCTTGATTACTGAACTCATATTTCCTCCAGATAATTTACGCTATCTTGGCTGCAAACAAATGGGCAGTTTATTATCTGCAATTGGCCTCTGCGAGAAGACTGTGGCTGTTCTTCTAGTGATGGGTTCGAGCTCCGAGTTGTTTTTTTTACCTCTGAATGATATTTCTAAGCCCTTTCCCAGGCAAGGAGAGATGGTGCATTTGTTATTGATAGAATTTCCATTTAAATTGAGGATGTTGCTCAGTGCAACACGTGTACCAGTTAAATGAGACTCTTTCCTCCAGCAAAAGGCAGCAAATTATATGAAGGGAAAAAAAAAAATACGTTGGGAAGGGGAGGGGGAGGAAAGGGAGAAATCACAAAACTTAATATGAAATCCAGCCGGATATATGTCTGCAATAAAACATCGAGATCTTAATAAGGCTGGGGGTAAAGCTTGGATTACACACCCAGCTTTATATCCTATCTGCTATTCAGCAGCTGCTTCTCGTGAAAGCTCCTTTCTCTGCTTGCCAATCCGATTAGCTCTCTAGAAATTTAGAAACAAACCGACATGAAATCTCTTGCTTTTAAAAAATAAACAGAAACTCAGCCAGGAGAAGGGGGGGTTGGATCAGCCCCAGAAAAGCCTTTTCAAGTGGATAATGGCTCCATGGGACAGACGTTTGCAGGTGGATTTCCTTTTAGTCACAAATCGTTATTTGTACTGGAAATTAAAGGGAGGGATCCACTGAACAATAGGCAAATGCATCGTGGTGGTGGCTGCGCCTTCCCCTGGGCAGCAGAATTAAGGCTGCGGAATAGCAAGAGGAGGATGAATCTCATCCATGGCCACACACCGTCAGCTCTGGAGCAACGCTAGGGCTGGGCAGCCTCTTGTGAGCAGATTAAGGGGATCCTGAGCCCCCCAGGCAGCTGAAGCCACCCAGGCTCTCCTTCTGAGTTAAAAAGCCCCAACACAAACCAAACCCCCCAGCTCTGCCCTTGCAACGTGCAGCTTCCCAGTGGGTCACATACTGCAGAACTCAGAATGGGTTTGGGCTAATCCAGAGCTCAGGTCCAGGACACGGAACTCACTTAACTTTTCTTTGGTGTGAGGGTGTTGGAGCCTGGCCCAGGCGGCCCAGAGAGGTTGTGGAGTCTCTTTTCTCTGGAGAGATCCCAAACCTGCCTGGACACTGCAATGCTGGGCCCCCTGCTCTGGGTGACCCTCCTGGAGCTGGGGAGGTTGGATGAGATGATCCCCAGAGGTGCCTTCCAGCCCTCACCATGCTGGGATGCTTCAGCAAAGCAGAATCAGGCAGATCTAACTTACAGCCTGAAGATGCTCCTGTCTCTGTTGACCGGTGGCCCTGGATTACAGGCAGCGGTTACCCAGAGCACAAAGGGCATAAGAGGTAACTCAGTTTGCCATGGGTGGTTTCTAACCACAAGGACCCTGCACTAGCCAGTGGGATGGCTCATCTCCACCCACTCATCTCCACCCACTCTCTGCTGCTTTCTATTTTTCATCCGAAAATAGTAATAAATGCCATGAAGTGAACCACCCTTGCTGATCGCATCTGGGCAGCTCTGGGCAGCCGGGGCAGGATCGGACGGACAAGTCCACATCAACCTAAGCCCCATCATCCTGCCAAGTAGAAAGTACCCACGCAAACCACCTTAATCCCTGCAAAAAGTGGAAAGCAACCTACATCTGCACCAGAAATGCACTCAGGCACGGACTCAGCTGGCCAAGCTGGGTGCTGGGGACAAAGGAAGGACACCTGGACCATAAGTTGCTTTCTAGTACTAAAGTGCTGAGCCATGTTTCTGTGCCGGGCTGGTTTGTTCCTCCTAGACAGCCCGGGATCCATGAGATGGGCTCCTTTTTTTTTTTTTTTTTCCATTTGCAGGGTCACCTCTAAGTCTAAATCACCGGTGTGAAGCAATCGGCTCCATATTGTACGTTGGAGGTTGCTATGGGGGAAGAAATGATTAATTTATCACCCGTTCCAAGATTTGAAGAAAGAAAGATAAGAAGGGAAAGAGAGAAGGAAACGAAAGAAGAGGAGGGGAAAAAAAAATCCTCAGAATAATTGTGCTGGAGCTGCAGAGGAGCATTATTTACGCTCCAAAACTTCCACAACCGTCTGAATGTAAAGCAGAATCACATCATCGATAATATTGTGCCCGGATCAAAGGGAAAAGACATCTGAGAACGAAGAGGAGGGAAATCACATCTTTGCAGCCAGCTGGGGAGATTGCAAAGGGATTTTAATTCCAAAGTTGCTGAACAAATTGCAGATGAGGCTATGAGAATAAATAGTGTCCGCACATAGATCAGCACAGCTTGATTTTCTCCCCTTTAAGTGCAACGGTATCAATCTTTAGAGGGGAGGGAGTGAAAAAAATCAAGGTGGCAAACGAATTATTCCTCATACCTTTCTCCTTATGCAGGAGG
>WEIS01010637.1:1193-12198 GCA_013389965.1 Todus mexicanus
GTCTACAGCTGCTAAGGGAGAGAGACATCAGCTTGAGATGCAGCACCTCACAATAGAGTTCTCATGGTGGCAGACAAATACCCTACAGGCTCCTTTACAAGTGAAAACAAAAAGGTTATTCTAGTCTCCTTTAGACATGTTTAGGATACCTTAAGCATATGGGATCCTTAGGTAGAGTTAAAAAGCTGGAAATTCTGTTTGAAAGAGGCTGTCTGTAAACCGCTATTGGAAGCACCAATGGTTCTCCAGAAGACAGGATGACTATGAGGACAAGTCAATCAACGTGGCAATGCACCACATTGCAGCTCAAACAAGATTTTTCGATGAGTATGGAAGGTAGGTTGATATAATGAGTAGGCAAATTGGTTTCACAGGAATTTTAGTAGTACTCGATGGAAAATGCGTTTCTTTTGTCCTCAGAATGTCCAGCAGGCCATAGGTCAGTAGTGTAGACCTTAGCTTGTGCTTGTTCTATATGTCAGGAACCCATTGAACTATAAAGTAGTGTTTCTTCCTGGCCTGGCCCTCCTGGTGCCTCAGATTAAGACAGAAACTAAACCAGAGTACAAGATTGGGTCTACAAAAGATTCTGAGAACTGTAGAATAAGAACAATAGGCAATGCTGAAAATTAAATTTAGATTTTATTTCAGGAGCTGAGAATTCTGAAACAGTCTGTCAACAGCAGTGTGGAAGCCAGTTAATAGTTTTGTGATAACTTCCAAACAGGCAATGATATACATAACACTGAATCTAGCATAAGCTGCCGCAACCAACAATGATGATAGAGATGAGTGCTCCTTACAGTCCCTTGGAACAAACTAGACTATGACTTTGCTAAGAGATGGTTCCAAAAAATCTCGCCCTATCTACCCCGACTAGAAGAGCAGTGTGCTTTCTCTTTGTTTATTGTAAACTCCATTTTTTAATACAAATTTAGGGTATCTAACAAATACAGGCATAACAAAATTTACCAGCATAAATCAGGTTAGGAGAGTAGGTTTTCAGATTCCATGGCCAAGTTCTCGGTAGTTTTTTTCAGAGTTCCTGAAAGTTGCTCTCTTGGCATCTCATCTGTTGATCTTACCCTCAGGATACATGCAACATTTGCTTTATTTGAGTGAGTTTCTACGTCATGTTTCTTTAAAAAGAGGCCGATAGGGTCAGGAGCCTTTGGAGAAAAGCAGGAAGATGAGTTCTCCCCAAGGAGTAACTGAATGTGCTTACGCAGAGAAGTTTTCAGTATGTGGGGTGGGGTGCTCAGAGTGAGAGCTCAGCAAGAGGCAAAACCAGAATATTGCAGAGAGGAAGGAACAGATACAAAGCCAAGCCCGAGAGGTGATGGAAATAAACATTCCTGGGCACTCATGAGGGACTATGCATCACTTGCTTTGTCTCAGAAAACCACCATGTTGTTGGTCTGAGACTAAGCCTGGAAGAAAGAACTCATTCGTGGACAGGAGGAGATCTGTTTAGAGATGCTTTTAATCTTACTCTGTTTTACTTGAACATTTTAAGATGTCTTTTTTTTTTAGAAAGGGTAATTATACTAACCTGTGTTCTGACAACAACTCTTTTTTCCCTGCTTAAAACCTTTGTAGTGTTTGAGGAGTTTTCTCTAGGCTGATTGCTTATGATGATCCACCTTCCATCTCTGATTAGCTCAAGGCCTCATCATGCCATGTTTTCAAGCTTTCTTCTTCAGATTTGTTTCTCTTTTCAAGAGCAGGCCAAATCCTGGAGCCGTACTGCTTGTTACCCTTTACCTCAGCGTCTCAGTACACAACCCTTCTGCTCAGCAGAATTATTTACGTGCAACTGTCCATCTTCATTCATTTGCTTTTTCCTGTTCTCTGCCCTAATTCTTCCTGCCTCCTGCTTTCAGCTCCAGCCTGTCCTTGGAGGAGTCAGCTACTCCTCTTCCACCAGAAAGCAATTAACTAGTCACAAGCTGATTAGAGAATTTTACTTTTTTTAATTTGTTACTTAATATGCACATAATCCGTCTGGTAAGGAAGCTTCTTAATAATCCAGGGAAAGTTACATATTCCAGCTCCTTTGGGATCTTTCTGGTTAGATTCAAAAAGGAAAGCTGTCTTGCTCAGTTCCAGCTATTTTTCATTGTCAGCTTGAAGTATCTTGATGTTATGGCTACAGCTGGCACTGGCTGGCAGTAACCCGTGATTTAGCCAGCTTTACATTTATTGGCAAGAACTCAACTCAAAGTCAACTGCCTAAGATTCAAATGCTCTGTTATAAAGAAAAAGCACCTGAATGCAAAGTAAGGCAATACACTTTTGGGAACATAAGCTCCAAGAACAGTGGTAGCATTTCAAATAAAAATTTCATCTGATCTAGAATCCCATCTCTAGATATCAAGGAACAGTACTGAGATCTCTGCAAATATATCGTGGGGTTTTTAAGGGCATTTTTCCAGCATATCACAATTTTTACTCCCGAGTTCCTGGACTTGTGGTGATTCTACTGTATTTAATAATAGTCTTGAAGTTTCTTTTTGCTTCAGTGAATTTGTGCTGACACTTTTTGAAACTGTATGACCTTCTAGCATCCATTTAAGATCCTTCAATGAAAATTTCTGCTACTGCAGTGTGAGTGCAGTCACCCTTTTGAATATACCTCTTGGCAGTTTCTAATTCAAGTGACCTAATTCTTATTACAGTAAAAGAGAATTTGTCTTCTGAGGACCTTTTGTTTATCATAAAATGTGCTCTTCTAAAATGAATGTAGAAAATTAAAAAATCATGTTGTTTCTCTCCTGATCAGTCTCTGCTGTGGCTGCCTGTTGCAACTGCTTCAGCAAGGATCCCATCTGGATGGGAATTTTTTAACACGAAAGATTTACTGAAGTTGTTAGTAACTGGAGAGAGGTTGGACCGTCCTGGCTTTATTCTGTGGCAGCTGGAAGGCAACCTGTGAACCAGAGATTCCGTGACCTCTGATGGAGGATCTGTGCCTTAGCCACATCCTACTCTCAGGAGAATGCCTTTTTTTCTAAGGAATCAGGGTTCTTCTGCTGAACAGACAAGATAGGCTAATAAAAAATAAATGAAACTGTCTCATGTGGATGCTCAAAGGGAATGAATGAATGTGTCCTCGTTTGGGTTAGAACAGAAATTCTGTTCTATGGCTTTTACTTTTGAGCTAAGTCTGTCNTTTCATGTTTTAGTAAAGTTGTTCTAGTTTCTTTTCCTAATCGATAAATCTCTCTCCTTTATTTCCTTTTTGGGTGAGGAGGGGGAGAAAGCGTTCTGTTGCAGATTTGGGGGGTGCCCTGACCCCAAACCGTGACAGAATGGAAGACACCTGAGGCCTAGAAAAAACAACTTCTTCAAAGTGCAGTTTCTGAATGAAGTTGGGGAGGAGCGATGTTCCCTATTCCCTCAAGTACCCCAGAATAATCAGGTATGTTACTGCAACTGCGACTTTTACCAAACAGTAGAAGATTGCTGTTTTATATTGGGTTGTTGTTTTATACTAGAATTCAAAGCCCATATAATCTCTGTTGGATCCCAACAGACTGCTCTAACATAGAAGGAATTGGCCTTTGTGAGATACTACAGCGTGCAGGCAAACCTACAGTACATCTACAGTTTTGTTCAAGCATGCACAAAATTTAATCTGCAGAATAGCAGCCGCTGGTGCAGAAAACTGAACTTTAAAATCAGCTCTTATCCCTGCCTATCTGGAAGCATTTTTGATCCTTGTCTAATCCTGAAGACTCCAAGTTTTTTGAAACTTAGCAGTTTTGGGAAAAGTCTGCTGTTTTGTGGAATATAGGAGTGTTTTTCCTTAACAATTCCTACAGCCTACTGCTGGCAGTATCTATGCTGCAGGCATTAGAGATGGTATTGCAAGGAGGGGATGTTCTGCACTAAAGTCAGTGCTGACAGCAGGATCCTCCATGGTGCCAGAAGGACTGATGTGGGTGACTCGAGGGGTTATTCTTCCATCTGTTTCAGTACTAAAACAATGTCCCAGCAGGATGCTGGAAGCTATACAGGGGATGAGATGTAAAAGCCTACTTTTCGATGCTCTGTTACTCTGTTTAGTGTTTGCTTGTCTTGTCTATTGTGTATTTGATTAAGTTTTAATTATTATTTGTTATATTATTAATGCTACATGCAAATACTACGGATGCAATGAAGATGGTTGATAAATAAAATAATCGCTATTATGTGCGAGTATTACGCCCCTTGCTTAATGGCTAATTTCAGTGAGATGGTACCTCTGCAATATGTTTTACTGTTCACACTACTTCTCTAGCTTTTCTTCCTGCATGCCCAACCTATAATTAAATCTACCCTGTTATTTCTTGTGGTAGGTAAAGAGTGATATCTACTTTTAACTTTAATCTTAATTTCCATGTATAAAGTGCCTTGGCCAAAGTAAAGCTTCAAGCTTGTGGCTGAACCACGAAGAGTCCTGGTCCGAAGTCTCCCTGCTTTAACTGTAAGACTACATTAATCTACTTAAGTTATTTATGAGTAAAGTTCTTTATCTGCACTAGAAATGACATTAAACAGTCTAACAAGTTGCCTTTGTTAGTAGGCTAAGCAGAACGAAAGAGTGCAGTGCCATCTTTTTCATCAGAAAATGTAAGTGATCCTTCTGCAGTTCAGAATTTAAGAGAACTGGCAAGAGGCTTGATGTACCTCTGTAGATTTTGTATTGTTAATTTTAAGTCTATGTAAGTGAGCAGTTGGGGGACACAGCCATACCGAGCACCGTGGAGAATTAGCTATCAGTTAGGGGAATTGGAGGTAAATCAACACAAGACCTTGGAAGAAAATGCACAATTCACAGAAGGAAAAAATACTTCAAAAGGCAGGAGTCTGTGACTGGTTACAGCTGTCAGGAAACATCAGTCCTGCTCCCAATTTTCTTCGCTATTTAAGGAAAGAAAAGAAATCTAAAGAATTTGATTTTAATTATATAAAATAACACGCCGGGGAAGCTGAGTGTGCCAGGGCATACCCTGTATCTAATGTTTCACATAATTTTCTTGCTGCCCTGGCTCAGAGCTCCTATACATGCCTGTCATGTTGTCCTGGTTTGGGTTAGAACAGAAATTCTGTTCTATGACTTTTACTTTTCAGCTAAGTCTGTCCGAAGTTAGCAGCATGTTTACCAGACAGAACCTGCTTTTAGCAGTGATAGTACTCCATGTTTATAGTTAGTACCAAGGATTGAAATGTGAACCAAGGACATTGATAGACTTCGTGTACCACACTGGGGGGTGCAGAAAAGAGAAGGCTGTACCCTCAGGGAGGAGCAACCAGGACAGGTGACCCTAAATAGCCAACAAGGTATTCCATATCCATATACGTCATATTCGGTATAAAGCTGAAGGGTCACGAGGGTCTCTCTCTCTTGCCCCTTCTCTCCTGGCCTTTTCGCCATTTTGGGTTTTCCCAGAGCTCGAGCTGCTCTCTCAGCTTCAGGACTTCTCCTCGCTCGGTTTGGCCTTGACAGCTTCAGCTTTGCCCTGAGGCCTCCGGCCCAGCCCCAGCCCCCGGCTCAGGCCTTGGCTGGGCCCCAGGTTCTGGGCCGCATCCCTGAATCCAGCTCCCAGTTCCCGATTGCGGCTGGGCCCTTACAGCATTAGTGGACAGTGACATATTTACCATCTGGGGGGTCGGGTTTGATACTGGGTTTGTACGCATTTGTATATATTTACCTTTTATTATTACTGTTACTATTATTTTCATATTTTAGTAAAGCTGTTCTAGTTTCCTTTCCTAATCAATAAGTCTCTCTCCTTTATTTCCTTTCTTCCCTTTTTGGTTGGGGAGGGGGTGAGAGCATTCTGTTGCAGATTTGGGGGTGCCCTGACCCCAAACCATGACACATGTGAACTGCAGTTCCTGAAGGCCTTGGGATTATTCTGTTTTGTTGCCATAATACTTTGTCTATGTCTTGCTTTAAAGCTGATTAGTGAATCAGAAGTTGAGTTGATTTAGTATTTCAAGTACCGGCATAAAAAATTAATTGTCGCAGTAACGTTCTCAGATCGTATTCTCTTTTTCTCCCTGTAATATTTGAGGAAGGGTGGAGAAGAACAGCAAGTTAAACTTTAATATAACTGTTTCCTTAAGCTCCAGAAACCCAGATGCAAATGAAGGAGGTGGAAATTGGGTGTTAGAGTAGGTACATTAAGCCGCAAAGACATGCAAAACTGTTTCTCATTTTCATTTACCTTCCAGCTACGAAAATGTTCTTTCCCCCCTTAACAACAAACCAAACAAAAATTGAGGTAATGTCCAAGATCTGCCCAAGTAAGAGCAAACACCTTTCTTATCTTCCTTGGTGCTGCCTGGCACGACAGTAGTTGAGTGTTCCGCTACCCTGAAGGGAGTTCAGAGCATAACTCACAGGATAGCCTGAGAACAGGAAGGGCGCCTAGGGAGGCAGCATGCCCCTGCTGCTATGCCAAAGTGCCACAGAGCCCTGCTGTGTTTGTCATGCCCACAGCTCAAAGAGAAAGTTTTGTTTCATCTGTTCTGGCAATTTCACAATTCCATTTCCAAACCCCTGAAACCGAGCTGTGATTGTATCATGAGATACACAGTGCAAGAAAAAAACAGGCTGCCATCAACAGCACAAAAATCCCAAAACATGAGAGAAGGTAAAACAACAAGTGCTTAAATGCTGCCCTTTGCATAGCAGTAGCAGATAAAATCAACAATCAGGAAAGAAAAGCTACTTAGAAAGCACCAAAAGTGTGCTATTGGGATAGATTACCAAGAAGCTCCTCTGCCTCCTCTTGGGAGAGCTGTTCTTGCCTAGATTTACCCTGTGACAATAGATGCAAGGACAAGAAAGTACCAAGCTACTTCCTCTGGAGATCACACACACACTTCTCTAATCCTTTCTGCTCTGAACACTCACTACTAATGAAAGGAAAAGGCAACAGAATGTGAAGTTCATTGTGGTACAAGCTGATAAACTGGCTGTATATGTTAGTGGGCCAGACTCTATTTTGAATTTTCAAGAATAGTACTATGGATTTTAGAGTCTCAGGTTGCTGACAGCACAGTATTAGTATGTTCTAAATCCTGGGTTTGTCATACAGATTTAGTACATCTACGGAACGGAAATCAGGCTAACTAAACAAACCCAAATAATCCCAGGAGTTTATGTAGGACACTGTCTCAGCTTCAGATGTTTCATATTTTGGGTGTTCATTTCCTTTAATGCTAGTCTCCAAAGGTCTGCAGTTCAAAGAGGAAAAAAAGCTGAGCATTTGTGCTTAAATAACACTATGTACTGTTTATTCTATTAGTGACGGTGATCCAGGCGCTTGTATCATTCTTTATATCAGGCTTTGACACTTGGATGTCTATTGCTGAATTGGCTGTTAGTTACAAAAGGCTGTTGCTTCAGTCATTGCTTGAAACACTGGAATGAAGCCTGGGCCTCCTGGACATTTTAAGTAGCTGGTTTATTTGTCTTTCCAAAGCAATTTATATAAATAGGCCAACACAATCAAATTACATGGGATTCTAAATACGTTCCATTGCCCAGTCTGACATCTTAATTAGAACTTTTAAAAAATAATGATTACCTTTCGGCTCCCAAAATTTCACAAACCTTTCTTAAAATTGGCCAGTGAATATCACTAACAGCCACACAAAGCTATTTGTTTTTTTAAAGTTGATCAGACTTTCCATTGGCACATATCCTGGCAAAAACAAGCTGCAAGGAGGAATACAATTTATGCTGGTTCAAAAACACAAAAGCAGAGAATCACTGATAGTTCCAGTTATGATCTTTGTCTTGCACAAGACCTTTCTCATCTACCTTTGTCTGAAATAGTGCCTTATAAAAACATTTGTTTTCCAATATAGCGTAACCTAATTGGGTTACACAGTATTGTGAGTAATGTAGAATACCATGATGATTGCATTGTCTTTTCCACACTGCTTCCAACTGAACTTTGTTTCTGCAAAAAGTTTCTTTGTGTTTTTTTTTGGTGTTTGTTTGTTTGTTTTTGGATTTTGGTGGGGTTTTTAAAATTTTTTTATTTAATTTGTATAACTGGAGTTATTGCTTTTAAGTGTCTGTATTCATATGTAAATTGCCCCATGTGCCTCAAAGTAGACTGTCTTATGTGAATGAGTGAGGATGAATGTTCCATGATGCTCAGAAACAGAAGACTTTAGAGTATGAAAGACAAAGAGCATCAGAGCTAAGGGATGAGGATTGAAGACAATGCTAAAAGGGAAGTAAGCTTAAGACATGTTAAAAACCTCTCGGATGCACAGTCAACTGATTTCTACCAGTCTTTAAAAATGTTTTTTAAAAAATAATTTCTGTATAGTTGTTAGAATTGCAAATGTCTCTTTTAGTATTTTGTTCCAGATCTGCTTGTTTGAGAGTTTTGATACTGAGCTTGAAAAATGGACATTTTCTTTTAATATAGTTGTTTCTGACCACGACGTGTATCAAAACTCCATTACTCAAGGTAGAGTGAGTACAATTTGCTAGCGATTAAAGTTTTTAAAATGTCAGTGCAGTTAGCAGTTTTGATACATAAGAACAAGGTTCCATTCAGTGGAAATGAAATTAGTAGTTTCACTCCAGCATGCCAAATGCACCAGCCCCTAAGTGACACTAGCGCCAAGAACTAGGCCTTTGGAGAGCTAAAAAATATATTCATGACCGTTTTCATTCTAGGTCACCAAAATGAATCTAGTCTGGTGTAAAATCCCTTGAAAAGCAGACAGATAAAATGTAAGAGTCTCAGAACCAACTGCTTCATTTAAAGTAGCTGGCATTATTTACCTTTTTATTGAATATTATTTCTGCTGTTACAGATGTGTGGTACTGTCTGATTGTAAATTATCTGGATGAAAATATTGAGTGTCAGAAGTTTGATACTGTGTCTATAGAGACCGTAATACAAATCTGTTCCTGTATTACTTATCTGCTTGTTGCACTTTTGTGTCATACTGTTTTTATTGCACCAAAGATTCATGTTCAGTTTCCATTATGACAGCTAGAGTTATGCCCAGTATTTACCATTAAAGTTTAAAATTATTTCACAACGGAAGACTATCATTTGAGCAAATTAAAGAACATACAGAAGAAAAATGTCAGTACCATGTATTTCTGGATTTCTGCATTGTAGTTTAGTTGACCCTAGCTGTCCCTGGTTTTGGCTGGAATGTATTCTCATCCAGCCTTCAGTATGATCCATCTCATCTGCTTCTCTATCTCTGTATGAGTAGAGGGCTGCTGCCAAACTAAGGAAACCTGCCATCCTCAAGCCATTGCTTGTGAAGTGTGAGCAAAAATTGAAAATGGGAAGGATGGACGGATGGATGAAAGTCCAGCAAACAGGATAAGGCTATCAAACACTGAAGAATGCAAATAGAAACCTGTATGAAACAGAATGTGAAGAATGAGGAGAGTCAGAGACTTGTGAGCAGCAGAACTGTTAGAGAGATGGCAGCAGAAGACTCGCTGAGGAGACTAAAATCAGAATTCATCAAATTCAAGGTGAGAAAATGATGCTAAATAAGAGAAGACAGAGAATGTGGAAGGATAGAGGTGTCACTGCAGATATTCAGCTTGATCACCTAAGAACGATGTATGCCTCTGCATATGTACATCACTCTGTATTTGTGCAGTAAATCTAGTAGCGATGCTGCTTGCTGAGGAAATAATAGCCAGTTGGTATCTCTAGGAGAGAAATTTTGAGATGAAAGTGAAATGAGAAGTCCTTGCTAATGCCAAGAACAAATATGTGAGACAACAGGTAGGAAAAATTTCCCATTATCAGTGATGGGAGAAGGAAGTAAGCGTATCAGACAAAGATACCAATGAAAACTGAAGTTGAATAAGATGCAGAGAAAGAAAAGGAAGAGATTTAAGATTTAATATAATATATGACCCAAGACAACATTATCTCAGTCAAAGATCAAACAGAGCATGCTGAAAACACTGAGATGACTTCCTGAAGAAATTATGATTTTATTAGGAAGGGGAAAAAAAAAATAGATTATTTGCCTTCCTAAAAGGGTGAAAGGACAAATAGGTTGAGATACGAAGGAACACTGCAAACATTTTTTTTTTTTACTGGCAAACAGGTAAATTTATGACTATTATGACAATTTTATGACTAATAGGTCAAAACAGTTTGCAGACTCTTCATGGAAAGCTGTGAGAGAAACGATAAAAGTTGTGCCTGGAAATGAAAACTTCACTGTTTTGAATATTAAAATACCTTCTCTCATGCTCTTGAAACAAGGGAGCCTTCTTCAGATAGACATTAAATAAAAGAAAAAGACAATGCTTTGCTAGCTTGCATGACATGACTTTCAATTTATGCAATTTATATATAGCCTGTCAAGATTTAAAGGTTGGACTAGATGATCCTGGAGGTCCCTTCCAACCTGGTATTCTATGATTCTATGATCTGTACTTCCACAGTAGGACTGCCTCTCAAGCAGGATAACTTAAAGCTTGTCTGAGTTTCCTTTATGAGTAGGATAGCCTTGCCCACAGCTATTGACTTGCTGGTTAAAAGAAGTGTAGCTTTGAATTATCTTAAATGGCACACATTAAAGAAAAAGTGAGACTGGGTGAAAATCTCACTGACAGTAGAAATGTACCAATTTCCACAGCTAAGAAATTGAAACAGAAGCAAACAGGATCTTTCCAGGAATTAATGATTTTTATTTTTAAAACACTTTGTTTGGGAATGCCAAGTAACTTTGGAAATTTGTCAGCTTAATCTAACCAACAGTGGATGCTTGCACAGGTATTGAACAAACACTGTGCTGGGGAGATCTATATATTATGTTCAGACACCAGTAATCACAAAGAGTTGCTAAGCTGAGCAAGTGTTAGTTTTCCAGTTGAGTGGACAAAACCTGATCTGCTTAACACAAACTGATTATGCACCATTTGAACTTCTACTTTTATGTAACTTCTTTAGTAAGGTGTTTCTGTTGGCAAATATTTTAAATACCCACTAGTTTG
>WEIS01010643.1:242-25203 GCA_013389965.1 Todus mexicanus
TGTTACAGGTCTAGCAGACAGCCCTGGCCCTAAACCTGGACAAAAAGGCATTTGGAAATGATGGTGCAGCTCGTAAGTGACTGATGTAATCGTTTGCAAAAGACGAAAAGAGTCAGACTTTTTGTTGTTTGTCTAAGATGTATTAGAATGACATCTAGAATTTTTGCTTCTGTTTTCTTTCATATTACAAAATTGTCTTGCCTACTCCATTTTTTATGAAAGACCAGAGTATTAGTAGGATCATACATTACAAGTAAATTAACCTGGTTAACTGAGAAGGCATGGTTCTTTCTTTTAAGACTGTTTACAGTTCTCTCTTCTTTGTTGTCAATAAAATGGATTTATGTTAAAATCCTGGGAAATGGAAGAAAAGCTGTTGATGCTAAACATTCAGAGCCTGGTTTCCTACGTGATGTTTTTGGGTGGTTTCGGAGAAAAGGTGGAACATTTCCAACATGCTTGAATTTTGTTGACAAAAGTGCTATACAAAAATAAGTCTTACAGTGAACGAAACAAACCCTTTCAGACGCCTTTCTAGGACATAATATAGGAAAGGAGATCATAATTGTTGGTTTGGTTTTTTTTGTTTGCTAGGTCCTAAGAAGGACCATATTACTTTAACTTGTTCTGAGAAAAAGAGCTGCTTTTTAGAGGTTGCAGAAGAAGTTTACGTGATCCTTGTTTTTATTTCAGATTGGAGTGTGGAAACAAAGTGGCAATCATTTGGTTTTGTTGGGTAAAATGAACAGGAAGTTCAATGTCTGCTCCAGCACTATGAGGTAAGAACAACCCAAACAGATGAATAGAAGTAATTTCTTCATTACTTTTTCAGTGTGGATGTGGGCAAACTGGGTTTAGCATAGACCTAAATGCAAATGTTTTTTTACAATTCCAAACTTAGATGTTTTATCAAGAATTTCCTTTCAGTCTAATTGTCACCGTGAACATTATATTGAAGGAGCATTGTGATTTCTGGGGATTGCTAGTAAGGGTTGCTTTTGATTAAGCGTCTTCCAGATAAAGTGGATTCTATTTTTTGTGCAGTTCTCTTTTGCCACAGTTTTCCTCCTCCTGGTACTTGAGGTACCTCCTGCTACCGCATTGCCATGGTGCTTAACACTTCCTGGTGACAAGGCTGCTTAGTACCTGTTCTCCTGAAGCTGTGGGATTTCCAAGGAGAGGTCTAAACTGTTCACTCATGGGAGTGTTTAATGCCAGTGTCCCTGCACTTTCTAGCAGTTGTGTGCGATTGTGTTGAAGTATGCATTTGCACTGACTTCACACATGGTTTCTGTGGTGAGAAGTCCTGTTAACAAGCTAGGAAAGAGGCTAAGGTAGTACTAAAGTACTGATTCTGACCTGTTATTTGAGTCTTTGACTAAAAGCAACTGAGAACAACATAATTAATCAACAAAGAATATTTTAAACCTTTACAAGGAGCAGGAAAATAATTTATTTGGATTGATAATGGCCAGAACTAGAGATTACAAACAGAAACGGGGGAAATGAGCTGTGAAAGAACAGAAAACTGAGAATGCATTAAATTAGTGGGAAAGACTCTATAGTCAGTGTAGATCTGGTCGGGTTCCCATGCAGGTAATATCTAAGGAACTGCAAAAAATGAGAGAAAAAAGTTTATGTTAGACTATAAGAAAAAACAGCATAGAGGATGTCTTGAGAGAATTCAGATGCTTAAACATGAGATGGTTAAGTTGGGACAGACAGTGGTGCTGAAGAAATGTCTCTGAGCAGGATGACTTCTGCAGGCTCTAAAAGAGGAGACAGCAGGTGCTGGTTGTGCATGAGTAGAATCAGTAGAGAGGGAGGATGGTGGGGGTCTGCAAGGTCCTGAACATCATGTGAAGCATCCCAAGAATAGAAGCGGAGGCGTGCGCTGTGGGCGAAGATTTATTTCAGAAAGCAGTGGTACAGAGTTAGTCTTTGGAAGAGGCAGAGATCTCTGTATGGCATCTAGTGAGAACCTTGGCTGGACCCTGGATGTGCAACAAGACTGCTGGTGTGTCTAAATTGTTATGGTCGCTTTTGCTGTGTGAGCTGAAGCCGAACTGAATGCAGAATGAAGGGAAAAGGAGAAATCTCAGACTGGAAGGCATGTGTGTGAAGACAGGCCTGTGAACACCATCTTTATGGTGCTTATCAGTAAAAGCCTTGCTATGAATTCAGGAGGACAGGTTTTGTTCCCAGGTGCTGAAGAAGTGACTAATTTGAAGTAAAATCAAACACAGTTTGTATTTTCCATGGAAAACCCATGAGCCTTCTTTCTTTCACCTCTTTGCCAGTTCCTTGGAGTGGATAAAGCTTAAATAGCAGAAGCTTAAATGACTTGCAACATGTCATCTGAAGATAAAGTCTGCTCTGTTGAGCTTGCACCACCGTGTTATAGTGATGCCGAATATTTAGGTTAGGTTTACCCTCCGCATTTTATGATGTTTTCCAAAGAGCGTTTCTTAGGCTTTTGAGATTTACTAGCTTTGCTTGTTAGAGATCTTCAGGCTTTAGGTTTTTGTTGTTGTTGTCGTCCTGTGTTCCCTGATTAAAGGTCAGATCTGAGCGAGAGCCCTTACTGCTTTCAAAATTGCTAAGCAGGATTTTTTACCCTCTGTACTAATGCTTTTCCCATTATAAGTTGGTGGCAGCGCATGTCTAGGACATACTGCGAGCAGATCCAATCCTGGCCTGTCTCAGCAGGACTGGGTCAACATGGAGCTGGTGGCAGCACTGAGACCTTGGTGATTATTGAACAGGAGGTGACTTGAGGTGTATGAAAACTACTGCCGTGGTAACATAAATAGGGGGAAAAACCAGGCCTGAGCAGTTAATGAAATGGAAAAAAAATATGTAATGGGAACAAAGATGAATTGGTAGGACTTTGCTTAAGCACTCATAAGAAACAAGCTGCTGGGTCCAGTGTCAGTGGGGCATGCATTAAGTGGACTGAGTGGGAAGTTAATAACAGAGGAGCCTGGTGTTATTGGGGAGAGTTGAGTGTGCCCTTTGTCTTACGATTCATTGAGAAGACCACAGGGTCACTTTTTCTGGAGATATTATTTCTTTGAAAATAAACAGTAAAGCTCTCTGATTGTCAGATCAGGTACCCCAACTGACCAGGTACCTTTCACTGCTGTTAAGCACGGGATAATATGTAGTCAGATTACCACAGGGAGTTCTGGTAACATAGGGTAATCAACCAAAAAAGCAGCTTAACTAATGGTCTGTGCATTTCAGTTGCTTATATGGAGAGCTCTAATAAATACAGAATTTGTAAATTTAATTCTGTTACGAGATCCCAGCTCATTAAATGTGCAACACGCCAGGAGATGCTTTTTATTCAGCTCACCTGTGTACGAGGCTGGCACACAGAGCAGCTGCTACTGCGGACCGGTGGCTGGTGTGGAGTGAGTGGAGTGTGCTGGACAGAACTCTATTGGGAGAAAATACTCTACTGTTGTAAATACATATGAATTTGTGGTGAGAAACTAATAAATATTTATTAAAGGGTTTTGAGGGGCCAGGCTGTATGGGATAGTTACAGGGCTGATGGATGCGGTTGGTTTTGCTGTCTCGTTTACTTCCATAGAGTCTGTGATAGACATAAGGTATATAACTGAGGATATAATGATTTTGCAGTACTTCACTGTTTTATGATCTCATGTTTTCCAATTGCTCCCTGCTCTCTGCTGATGTTTTATGGATTTTCATAATCTCTCTTGTTGGCCTGTGAAGACAAATACACACAAGGACAGGAGCCTGCGCTAACAACAGCGCTTTGGTATGTAATTTTCTAACCCCGGACAGCATCATGCTCATCATGCTTTAGAGGCTTTTTGCGTGCAGTGGGTTTCGTGTGTCCCTGGAGCCAGTGTGAACCTGCCTGTCATCTTGCACAAACAGAAGCGGTCTGAAGCAGATGAATCCCCAAGAACGGCACATGCACATAGTCAGGCCCTGTCTCATAACAAGCAGGAGCAATGTTCTATGGGTGTGTGCTCTGGCCTGGCTGGCTTGCCTCCCTGTGCTAGCACAGATAGTGGCAGAAGCATAGTTCCTGACTGTGCACACATGCAGAAGGCATGTTGCAGTTCCTGCAGGGTTTGCATGTTGCATTAAAATGGCCTGTGTCCTGTGGGTGTTACCTCTACAGCTAATTTGCAGATTTGTATTGCAATTGTTAAAAGTAGTGCTGATTTTTATGTGTTACAGTGACATAATTGGAGCAACGGGGATGAATGTCTGGGAGAGACTGCAGGCTATGAACTGCTCACCCTGTGGAGCTGGGAAGCTGCAGGAAGGTGGCCAGCCACAGTGTGAATCACTGTAGTGCTTATGACTGTGAGCAGCTTCATCAGTTTGGTGGACATAGTGCTTGCCTGGGTAGGCCCTGGGGCTTATCTTGATTCACAGATGTAGCATTCAGAAATCTCCCTTCCAGAGCATTTGGCCAGGCCACCCTGAAGGCTGAGCTTTAAAAGGCTGTCTCTGCCAGGCTCTGGCTCATCTCCAGGGGTTTGCTTCCTGCTGGAAGGGGCTGCAGGTAGTGATTTTTGTCATGTTGCTTTTCTGCTGGTGGATGCATTTGATGAGCATGCTCTCTGATGCTCTTTTGTAGCCTCTGTTGCTTAAAGCTGCTAGAAAGTGAAAGACAAATAGGATGGATGCTGAAGGCAATGGGGCAAGAGGGAGTAAATGGGCCAGCAGAGAAAGGAGAGGGCAGCAGATAGGATACAAGTGACCATGGAAGTGTTAGGTAGAAGGTTGAACTTGATGATCTTGGAGGCCTTTTCCAACTTTGATGATTCTATGATTGTAAGATGGCAGGTAAATGTCATTCATTGCCTTCCTTTCAGGTTTTCCTGGTTACCTCTTGCTGAGTCTGAGAAGGACAGTGTAGTTTTGGGTGTGAGCTGTAGCCAAGACATCATTTTTAACATTTCACTGGGTTTAGCTTGGTTTGTGGACTTAAAAATAATAATAATCAGGGCTGAGGCAAAATAACTGAGCCCAAATCTATATTGGGACCTGCAATCCTATCTATCAATTAAGATGCCTGCTGTGATCCCAGCCATTTCTTCTGGAGAAGTCCCTGGGGTGGAATTGATATGCTCCTCTATCTGAAATAGCATGTCGGTGAGTATTTGAGTTTTGAAAGCCAAACTAAAACAAAGCCCTCCTTTCCCCTTCTGTGCCTGTCTTGGGTCAGGCATGCCTGCCCTACCTGCTTTGTAACCGTGGTTTGCATACATACCCTGACAGACATTTTAGTGGTTTCTTTTTATTTTTAGCAGCTCAAGTTCAGCTGTGTTTCACCTCATCCAGGCATTTTTAAGGACTTGGCACTCTTATACAGCTTGCTGCAGCACTTCTGCTTTTTGTTTTGCTTTTGTACTTTTTTTTCATACCTCTTAAATACCTACTCATATGTTCACATAGCATCCAAGCAAACGTGCCCTACCATTCCCTAGTAAGAGGCAGTGTAATTAATTCCAAAGACCTTCTGCTGAAAGAAACCTTTGCCTTCCTCTGAACAGTGAGAGCTGTTCAATTATACTGGAACGCTGCATGTGGGCCAGGCAGAGAGACCCCCCCACTGTCCTCCCAGCACTTTCTGAAGCACTGCTGTATTGTCATCTGACAGAGTAACTCACTTCCAGATAATTGGCTTTTTAAAGGGCATCTATGGGACCCAAATAACTCCTGGCATACTGTTTGTACCATTGACCTACCAGGTTAGCAAAGGTTAGACTTAATTGCCTCATTTATGGCTAATGCATTCCAGTTTTGCTGTTGCTTTTTCTCCGAGGATAATTACTCAGACCTGTATTTTTGTTTCTGAAATCTTGATGAGTTAAAACAAGGGTCCTACTTTGTGAGTAGAGATGTTGCTTTCATCGGGAGAGGCAGAGGTCACATAACATCCTTACGTTAAGGAAGTGACCGTATAGGCAGCTGAGAGCTGGTCTGGGTGAGCCTGGCTTAGCCCTTTGACAACTCAGATTTCCCACTGCGCTTCATTGGCAAATCTCTCTGTGCAGTGCAACTTATTACAGTGGAAAGCAGTTTTGTGGCAAATTGTATTTGACACCACTCTTCTCGGTCCTGTCTGTGGACAGCATGTGCTCTGTGGGTACAGGGGTGGTGTAAGGGATGCCCGTTTCAGGCCTCAGCAAGTGTGGCTCCTCTGGCCGCAGACTGTACCTGGACATCTCTGGGTGAAGGCTGGTGCTGAAACAAGAGGAGATGCGAAGCACCCTCTGGGCTGGTCTGAGATGCAAACCTAGCACTACTCTGCAGAATTAATCCTGACATTTCTACAAAAGCATTTCGTGTGTATCGTGTGTATGTCCACAGGTTTTTAGTGGTGAGGATGAAGCAAACCTGTGGCAGCATAAGCCTCAGTCTCGTGGGAGTAGTGACGCCTCTGTACTCTGACCTTTCTAGCACCAGGTGATGTTTCTGTTTTGCTAGGAGTAAAATGAGTGCTGTGGCCTTTGGTGCTTTCATCGTGGTTTTGTAAAGGAACACTGCATGCAATTGTGGAGTTCGTTTATTTTATGGTTAGGGTAGTTCTGGCAGTAGGTTTTGAACGAACAGCTTTTTGACAGCAATGTCATGGCTGTCAAGCAGAGACCTACATCATGATTTGCATTAGCCATCTCTCTGGGCACCAAACCATGGCAGCCAGAACATTCTGTCCCTGGCATCCCAGGGCACCCAGAAGCTGCCAGCAGTGGGGGTGGGGTGTAGGTTAGGTATTCATCCATCATGGGCTTCAGGTGTTCAGAGCTCTGTGTCCAACTTCACAGTGGTGACAGGTGCCAAGTTGTCACGTCTGGCCTCCTCTATAGCTCAATATGTAAGGCTTCCCTGGATTAATTCTCATCTATTTCAAACATATCCTTTATATAAAGAGATGGTCTTGATTGACAACCTCTATTTGATAAAAATGCCTCCAATGTTCATGGGCACACAGTGAGGGGGGTTCATGTCTTTGCTGTAAATGCTTTTAAAGGTGGGGAAGGGCAAGCTGAATGTCAGCGTTAGTGTCTGATGTGCTCAGGGGGCATCCTTCTCCTCATGCTGTTTGCCCTGTGGGAATGATCACATAAGTGGCATGTCCAGGAGCAAGATGGAGGTTACTAGATGGAGCAAGATGGATGGCTACTTCATTCTGTCCCTTACTTATGGAGCTGGGCAGCAGCATCTATGAGCCAGATCTGATGCATTGGGCTTTTCCATCTGATCTGTTGCCCTCATGTGGGAGTGCAGGAATAGATGTTTGGCCAGCCTGCGAACTGTGAAAGAGCTTGAATGTTTCTTACCATGCTGGTGCTCAATTTTGCTTAATCTTTGCAGGAGGAGAGCATTGGGTCTGAAGATTAGGATTCAGCCTGTAGCAGTGAGGCGGCTGGTTCAGGGGATAAACAACATCGTGTATGAGGCACCATCTCTTACAATAGATTTTAGGAGTGTGTGTGTGGTGTGCAAGAGTAACAGTGAAGGTAATCGAGACAACTTATTGTTGGATGTGATGGATCTGCCATCATTTAAAGCAGGGCTAAGTGTCTTTATAAAGTGTGTGTTGTACTTCTTACGGAATTTCTAGTGTGAATGTCTTCAGGGAAGTGTACTCCTGCTGGTCTTGGGAATAGATCCTCGAGGAAGGCTCTCAGAACTAGAGTTTTGATCACTGGCAGTGTTTATAGAAAGGAAAGAAGGACAGATAAGCAAATAAAGAGTGGTCACAGATTCCAGTGAACGTTGGATTTCATTTACAGAAATGTTTAAGAATGTTTCTTACTCCATCGGCCCAAATCTATGCTCTGTTCCTTTCAGATCATCTGCCTTCCTGAGGAGAGAGTAACAAAACACATAAACAACGGGTTATTTTTGCTGTGGAGGTTGTGCCAGTCTTTAACTACTTAGTTGTCAGTCTCAGCGTGAAGATTGTTTTGTTCATAACATTGAAATGGGAATTTTGTGCTTCCTGGGAAGAAATGCAAAGCTGACTACAAATGGTTGTTTGAAAAGAAGCTCCAAGATTTGCAAATACACCTAAGAGATGGTTTGAAGCAGTAAAACAAAGAACTATACATTTAAGCTTGTTTTATGGAAACTAGCAAAGGTCTTTTTTTGATGTAGTTTGTCCTTCTGGAGGTTTTGATCTAATGTGAAATACCAGCCAAGGTTTTAAAATGGGTTTGGCAGAGTGCACATGGTTTAAGCGCTGTCCTGAATGAGGGAAAATTGTGTTCCTGATCTTGATGTGCCTGGTGAAACGCAATATGTGTCTGAGAAGACAGGAGTTAATGGGGATCCTGGCCTCCCCCAGGATGTACTTTAGTGACTAACCTTAGTTTGAAAAGTCTGTGTGCTCTCATTGGGACACTCAGCCTGGGGCACATGCATGTGTGTGGCTGCTTGTCTTTCCCTCCGCTTGCTTTGGACAGCTGAAATATACCCTGAAGATAAAAGGTCTGCTCTCACAAGGATACCATCCCCACAAAAGGAAAAAGCCAGTCTAATAAAAACATGTAGCTACTGGGACCTTGATAATTAAACACCTGCATGCAGCAACTGTAGGACTAATTACTGGAGTCAGAGCAGCTGTTCAGACATGGTTGTGTTCAATCAGTGCCCTCAGTCTTAGACATTTAGAGGAAAACAGCACACTGCTCAGAACCCCTCCTTCACCCACTGCAGGCTTTGCACTGATGAAACCTTCAGCTTGTTTTATCTTGCTCTTTGGTCCCTTCTCTCTAGGGCCTAACCTCAGAAATGTTGTTTAACTTTGGATGCCAAAACCTACACACTGAGGATTAAAGGAATGCCACAGTGATCCTGAAGTTGCATCCAGTGCTCATCTTGTTCTTGCTACAAAGCTACTTGCTTACACTACTGACAAATTCAAAATTACAAAGTAAGTGAGTATAAACATGGTACCTGCCAGTCAAGTAGTAAGGAAATGTATTTAGAACTGAATGTTGTAAAGTTAGATGTAGAGCTCTGAGAACCTGAAGCCCATAATGATGCACACCTAACCTATACCCCATCCCCAGTGCTGGCAGCTTCTGGGTGCCCTGGGATGTTCTGGTTCTGAGTGTTTATTGTTGAAATTATATCTGGGGTGCTGGTACAAGTCAGTGATCCAAGTGTTGGGTGTCTTCAATTCCCATCATTCAGTATGGCACTGGAAGAAGACATGCGTGTTTCTGTGAACACTGATGAGCATGGAGTTGCACTGCGAAGAACTGGAAAGGTTTTATTCTATATGATCAGAGTTAGATGTCCTGCCACTTGGGTGCTCTCCAGAACGTCACTGACTGGTTATTCACAGTTTTCCTTGAGTTTAAAGTAGTAAAAATAATAAGTAGGGCAAAGCAAAGAATAATGCCTTTGGGCAACTCGTGCAGTAATACTTCATTTGGATTTTCTTGAGAAAAAGTGACTACAGCTAGAAAATTAATGTCTTTTTTGTTTGTTGGATTTTGTTTGTTTTAAAATTACTCTAGTTTTAAAAAACTCTAGTTTGGCTGGGAACAACCACAGAGACTATTTTTCCCTGAGTATTTTCATGCTTCTGAAAATTTCCCAGTCTCCACAAGTGCAGAGTTTTGTGGCCAGACTTTTGCTCCAGTCCTACACATGTGCTCAAAATGAACAGAGTAATCATTTGGATTCTACCCACAACATTTTAATTATTTAATCCCAGACAAATAATTCTTCCTTTTAATTTCATTCCACAAGTTTGCTGCCTGTGGTATTTTCATATGACTCAGAAATTTCTGTAATAAACGTGTGGTCAAATTCTCTAGAATATAGAGCAATCCTTCCATCAATCTCTTTCATCTTAATCTTGTTCTTCAGATTTTGAGACTATTTTTTTTTCGGTGATGCAGAATATGTGATCATATCATGATGAGGGGGTTTCCCATCAAGCAGATGCTATACGTAGCGGTAACATTTACCAGGCTTCATCTGGTGTGAAGCACTGATGTTTTCAAAAGCCTCAGTGGAGCTCAGTGTCCCTTGTGACAGAAGACAGGATTTATTCCAGGTATTTACGACAGAAGGGGAATTTATTCCAGGTATTGATGATAACGGTAATTTGCACAATTAGGCATCTGTTTTCAGTGTGGGGACGTGCATTCCTGGTGATTGCATTCTGTACCACTTCAGAACCATTAAAATGTATTAAAAGGACGTTCTTGCATATTCTCTACTGAAATGCTAATAAGTTTGCAAAGCCTTTATTAAAACTCTCTTAAGAGGCTTTGCATTTTTTTTAGAAAACATCTCCTTTCTTTCTTGACGCTACAGATTGACCAGCTTTTTTCTATGTTTCTGCTGTCCATGTAGGCTGGATTTCTCTCAGTTGTGTGGCGGGTTTTTGAAAGCAGCAAGGATGTTGTCGCCAACTAACAGCAAATCCACTGTCTTTCTTCTCAGGCTTTTTTTTTTTTTTCTTAGAAGGCTTTATACAGTAAAACCTCATGCTGTGCCTGTGTGGCAGGTTTCAGAAATGAATGCTCAGTCTGGTATGTACCAAACCACCCAAAGCTGATGTTTACAGGCATCTGGTGCAGAAACTGGTAGTGTGCTGCTGCTAGGGTGCTGCTGGCTCTGCCGTTCTCTGGCTTCTCTGTGCTGAGGGGGATCACATTGTTGAGATGTGACCCATGCCTTTTGGTACACCTCTGTGTGCTGGTGTACCTCCTGTTGTATTGGGTGACCATGGCAAGGTATTGGCAGTGGGGTGCTGAAGGGGTAGCCTCTGTGAGAAGACTCCAGGATCTGCCCCATGCTGGACATGCCAGCTTCAGTGGACGCCCTGCAGGACACAGCTGAGCCCATCAGCCAAGCTGGTGGTGCCTCTGGGAAAATATATTCAAGAAAGGGCAGAAAACATTGGATGGGCAGAGGAGGGAAGAAAAAGAGTGAGAAACAACAAGGTTCAACAACAAGATTGGAGGAGGAGAAGGTGCTCCAGGTGCCAGAGCAGAAACTATAACCTGTGGAGAGCCCATGGCAGAGGAGAGGAAAGATGTCAGAAGGAAGGACTGGCAGAAAGCAACTGCTGGGTGCTGACTATAATCTGCCCTGGAGCTCTTGGGGTGAGTGGAAGAGGCAGGAGGTAAGGAAGAAGATTGGGATTGGGAAAGGTGAGGGGAAAGGTAGTATTTCAATATTTGTCTTTTTGTTTCCTACTACCAACATGAGTAATTAAACACCTATTTTAAATGGCAATACATTAATTTTCCCCAAGTTGAGTCCATAGCGGTAAGCTATCTCTTTGTTTTTATCTCAATCCACAAGCTTTCTCATGTCTGTTCTTCTTTTTTACGCCCCTGTAAATAGGTCCTCTTGTCAGGGCAGTAAGTGAAGAAGCAGCTGGGTGGGAGTTCGGCTGTTAGTCAAGGCTAACCCACCACATCTGTTCATACACACTGATCTCTCCTTCAGTTCTGGAAAGCCTGGAGTTTAAATGCAGCTCATTGTCCAACCCAAAGGATGTTACTTAGCAAGAGCTCTAAGCCTACACCTGGTCTACTCTGTGACAGGATTACTACTGGTTTCAGCATAAGTTCCTACCATAGTGAAGCAATTACAGTTTGCAGTTACATTTCTAGGAAAGACATCTTTTTGTGTCCTTTAAGCTGTTAGGACCCGCAGATATCTTGATGGCAATGCCAATGCTGGTTTTTGGAGTACAGCGTTCTAATGGAGATGTACTTGTGAAGACTTGCACACGGCCTGTGTTTTAAAGTTGTGATCCAGCTTTTACAAAGAAGAAGTCAGAATGTTGCCCTAGATAATGCGGTGGTTGCAAGTTGGGTTTGATTTGTTCAGTTTGGGAGGACTGGGAAGGGGGAAGAAGATGAGTCTTGAAGTAGACTTTCATTGTAGGCCCAATTGATTCTTCTCAAAGAGGTAAGATTTAATTTATAGCCATTTTTGCAATTCATATTTGATATGCACAGACACACTGTTTATGCACATCGGGTACATAGTTAACAGAAAGGACTAATGGCCATTGTGTCACACAAAAGCATAGCAATAGGATATTAAAAAATGTAAATCAAGACGGCCCTCTGAAAGTGGGCAAGTGTCTGAACAGGAGGAATTTATGAGCTTTGATGCAGAAATTGGTTTGTCTGTCATTACTCCTTCAGAGCAGCCCAACCTATATAGTCATGATCTTCCCATCTGGAAATAAAAATCTATGCATGCCTTTGGTAAATGTTACAATTGCTTCTAGAGCAGCATCTTTGTATTACCATGCCCAGAAATAAATCTTGCTACCTTTATTAGCGTGATGTTTCTTTATGACCATTTTATGGAATCAAAATTAAATTTGTACTGTTCATTATTAGTGACAAACTTAGGATTTGATACATTGGGGAGTTCGTATTCTGCTTTCAATTAGGTGAACTTTAAATCTAGAGTTTATAAATTGCAAAAATATGGCATTATTTAACATCCAGTACTCTAGATACCTCTTTTTGGTAGGTTTACCTCTTTGTGTTGACAAATTTGAACAGTGACATGCACAAATACTTGTTTCTCCAAAGGCATGATAAGTCTAGCTCAGTTGTTCGAATTCTGACCCACAAATGACACTAATGGTCTTCCCCATTGTATCTTTCCTCATGATTTATCACTGCAGAATTCCAAAGAAAGTGAGTTAATAAACTATCAGGTATTACATAATTCATATTCTCCTATATTACTATTGCTTAATAATATTCTGTTCCCATTCTCGTCTTTCCTAATTCATGTGTCTTTTCCCATTCTTGTCTTTTCTAATTCATGTGATATGACCTGCAGTTATATCCCAGAGAATTACAGAAAGGTTTAATCATTTAAGATTTAGCAAAATTAGGTGCCTAAGTCCTAAAAAGTAATTTTCAGATGTTTCCAAATCTCCTTCAGGATCTAAATGATGAGTGTACTTGTGAGCTGTAGAATTTCATCATATCTGTCAGTCCCGGTGTCTGCAGGACAGTAGCTGGTGCCTAAAAGGTCTGGTGGAAATAGTAGTCATACGCACTTTTGCCCAAAAAGATGGGAAAAAGGAGTGGTGGTATCCCAAGTATGTGGAGTTGGTTGGTGGTTATGTCATTTTTTTGTGGTAAATGAGAGACCTAGAATGAACCAACTGTCCATTTCCTTCTCAGCACCTTGCTCTAATCATGCTGAAGTGGGAGTGACTCTTTGCAGAAACATCACTTGTTTCTTTCACCCATGAGAGCAAGCACAACTCCTGTCCAACAACATGGCTTCTGGCAGGCTAAAAATCTTCCACTAAACATCTGCAAAACTTCAGTAGCTTTAGGAACAGAGGTGTGTGGGTTTGAATCCTGTCTGCTGTTGGGTATGCACAAGTTTTGTTTGCAGCATGGTGCTGCTTGGACGGTGATGTTACTGTACAAAGATTGGTGTCTGTTGCTGCTCACAGACAAGATGTGTTGCTGCTCACAGACAAGATGAGCTCCTGCTCTGTCTTGGAAGTGATCTAGAAAGCCAAACTGATAGTGGTGTTTAAGCCCAGGAAAAGACTGAGGCTGAAGACAGAATTTCCTTTCTGCATACTTTAGACGAGTCCTTCAAATATTCTGACTTCTGTTCTGGAGTTAATTCTATGCTGAGAGCCTTTCTCTGTAATTCAGAACTACAGATCCCTCTCTAGGTGTCCGAGAGGAGGTTGCACATCACAGAATCACAAAACGGTCGAGGTTGGGAAGGGACTTCTGGAAGTCATCTGGTCCTGCTCAGGCAGGGCCACTTGCAGCCAGTTGCCCAGAGCCATTTCCAGATGGCTTTTGAATAGCTCCAAGAAGGGAGACTGTCACAAGCGTCCTCACTTGTAGCCTTTCTTTCCATGAAAAGTGGTAGAATAGACTAATGCAAAAATGATAATATCTGCAAAGGGCTGATCATCTGTGAAAAATAAACTCTTTCCTACCAAGGCTGAGTTCTGTCAAAGCACCCACTGAGTAAGTTGGATAAAAGGAGAAATGAGAGAGTGCTCTCAGTCCTGAAGGGTGCTGAACACTCCTGATTCCCATTAACATGCATCTTGCATGAAGTCAAAGATGCATCTTCACCTTTGAGATCTGGGTCCCACATTGGCTGCATACCTCTCGTGTCAAATTGTACTTCCTGGTAAAAATGGCCCCAGTAAGGTCAGTTTATCAGGATCTGTTTCTCAGGCACTGGTTTTTCACTTTTCCTACTTAAGTGCAGCAGTGATTAACAGAACATTAGCTACAGACTGGTTTATTTCTTTTATGAGTTATTTCTGCTCTCTTTGCCTTGATTGACTCTGAAGGATCTACTTTCATTTTAAACTTTGAAAGGCCAGGAAGCAGGTGCTGTCAGTTGTGAAGGCTGTTGTTTATTGCATGTGAATGTACTTTGAAAAACTGTGGTCACTATTAGCCTTGAGCTGCTGGGTTTTGCTTGGCTTGTGTTTGTTGGTTGTTTTTTTTTTCTTCCCCACTGACATTTTCTATAAATCTATTTACTTTTTTTTTTTCCTTTGTATTTTAGGTTTGCATGGCAGCTGGTTTTGATGTATGTTTAATAGCTTCTCTCCCTCCCAGCAAGGGCCTAGTGAGAGCTTCTGTCTAGGATTTAGTTGTTTGGAAATGCTATTACGATATAGGATATATTACCATATAGGATATTGACTGCTATCAAAAATCCCCTGTAGAGCTAAATCTGTATAGATGCTATTGGTCCTCTGTGGATGGCATAGACAGGTGTCGATCACAAGCTGTGGTAATACATAGCTGTAAATCATATCCTCAAGGAAATAGATCCCTTCAGATTTAGACTCTGGTAGTCAGGTGTGCTGATGACTTCCTACTTTCCTGGAAGCTATGAGAATGAGGTACTCAAAAAGGATCTCAGCTTATTGTTTTTTTTACCATAAGCAGCCATGTTGTAAGATACCTTAAAAAAATTGCCTTTTTCTGCTGTTAGCACAAGTTAGATTTCTTGTCTACTTTAGCAAAAATGAAGTAAGTTGTTTGACTTAAGTGACAGTGGCTCTTCTTTAAATCTTTTCAGCAAATGAGAATAAATCTAATGCTGATTGCTGACTACACTACCTGATGACTCAGTAAAGATTTTGTTTATCAGACTATAATACATAACTTTGAAGAAACAAAAAATATAGAGTGGTGGCTTATGTTAACCCACTCTCAGTGATTCATAAGGAGAGTTGGGATTTAGTGACTTTCATGCCAGTAATCAAATACAAGGCAAAACCTCCCTTACTGCTGGATGGCAACTTCGTGCTTTTTTTTTTTCTTGTTGTAAAACTGTTTTAAATTCAGGTTTGCCTCCTCTGAGGCATGTTATGGCCTGAATCATTCATTTTTACAACTCACTCATCAACTTTTGCTTTGTTCGACTTCTAAAGGGAAAAACCAGCTCAAACTTTGATAATTGTGCTCTGATTATTTTTATTTTCAGAAATTGGAAAGTATAGCATTTCTCTGGCCTTTTGTTTGAATTGTCTGCTGTGCCTATCCTGTGGCCCTCATTATGGGGAGATCTTATGCCCTGAAGTGTGTCAAAAATATCTTAATTTCTATCTTCTCTATCTATTGCATTTACATAAGGACCAATGCAAGGATTATTCTCATCAGGCCTCCAAAAAGAGGCTTACATGGCACTTAAATGGCTTACAAAGTGCCTTCATTCCTATAGTGTCTAGTTCTTGGACCTTCCCTTCCTTGGAGTGAATTTCATCCCATGTAATTTACTTCCAGGGTTGTTCCCTGAGCACTGAGAAAGACCTTTGAAGGAAACAGTTTTGTAGATAATCTGTGGTTTAGATGTCCCACAATGACTGTCACTCATTTTGTGTATGTCGTATTGCCTCTCTGGTGTGAGATTCTGTGGGAGTTCACTGTAGTCAGCCTGTTACGTGCTGCGATGAAGCCAGATGATTGAAGTGTCTATGGTTCAAAATACAGTTTTCTTCCAACTTCTGCTATTTGTCTTCTGTCTGCACCTCTAAGTTTTAAAGATGCTGTCTATTAACTAGAAGGGACCCCTAGTCTTCAGACAGAACTTGAAGAGATTTTGAGGTGGAAGAGTAATCATTAATGAGCTGATGACCAACCAATAGCCATTTGATAATAAACACAATGTGTGTAATAATTTTTAACATTTAATTTATCATTTCCTGACATGGGGGGCAATAAAGTTGGTGAAGCTGGAGAATAAATCTTATGAGGAAAGATTGAAAGAGCTGGGACTATTTAGTTTGAGGAAGAGGAGGCTGAGGGGAGATCTCATCGCTCTCTACAGCTCCCTGAAGGGACACTGTAGAGAGGTTGGTACTGGTCTCTTCTCACGGGTGACTAGCGACACAACAAGAGGGAATGGTTCCAAACTGCAACAGGGCAGGTTTAGATTAGATAGTAGAAAAATTTTTCTACAGCAAGAGTAGTCAGCTGCTGAGTAGTCAGCTTCATTTATTCCACTGAATGTGGTTCTAAGAGAGACACCCTCAAGTGAAGCTACGCCAAAAAAAAAAAAGAGGGTTTGTGATTTTTTTGTAATTTGATAAATTTTGCAACGCTGATTTATTTCAAGTGCTCATCCAAGCAGCTAATTTTAAGTATTACTGCAATGTATGGACAGGGCATAGAGCAGAGGAGATTGAATAGAACTTCTTGAGGGGATAGTCAGGTGGAAGATGGAGCTCTGTGCCCTGCTCGCCTGGGTAGGTGCCCCTGGCTGTTGCAAACCCACATGTTTGGATGTAAAAGACATCACAAAGTGACATACCTGGGAGGTGGGGTCTCACGAGCAATGCAGGGGTTGATTTCAGGGTGTAGTTTGGTTATAAGTTCATCTAAGTCTGTGCCACCTCTGAAATGGCCACCCTTTGCCTGGCTACCCGTTTCTGCTCCTTTCCCTGTGCCAGCATTGACTTATGGGCAGCTGTGCAGTGAACCAAGCCTGTTTTCAGTTAGCCAGCAACCTTGTTTATTGGGGTTGATGTTCAACTATGTGTCAGCTTGTGGATCTGGCCAGCCAGATGGTCCTGTGAGTATGACCACTGGCACAGGGCACGAGCTGTGTGGCTCAGGGCAGCTCTACACCTTCTGGTGTCAATGTGGGTTTACATCATCTTTATTGAACTGTGAGAAGTGCACCAGGAGGGGATGTACTAATCTGCTGGACGAAGGGGCTTCTCAGGTAACAAACTACAAATTTGTTTGGATCTACCTTGTTAACTTGGCAGTGCCACTCATCGTGGGAACAATTTCTTTGTGTGGCAGAAAGAGAAGGAACAGATAGTGCTATTCAAAATAGCCCTTTATGTATTAAGACTGTAAGCAGTAATTTCTCCCCTCTGAGTACCCCTCCTATACCACTGGAAAGTTTTTTTTTCTTTCAGTTAGCTTTGCTGTGGAGTACTGTCATCTGGGGGGGAATCCCAGATCTGGGCTGCTCTAGTAACAAGCTTTACAGTTTTAATGAGTGAATCTGACCTAGTGGTGGTTAAGCTTTAATTAGTCTCATTATGTGATATTTTTAATAAGGTTTTGCACTTTGTGTTTTAACTTCCTCCTTAACTTGCTAATTTACAGGGAGAAAGTTGCATTTGGAAATACTGGAATGTCTCCAGTGTTTTTTGCCATGCTTCTCTACCAAAGCTTACTGAAGTTAACGCTGTTAAAGTTGTTTGGGGCTTTTTTATACTGTTTGCTGGCAAGTGTCTCGTCATCAGACTGTTGAATAAGGAGCATTTTCTTCACATCTTTTTCCTGTCTATCCATGTGTGCTTGCATGACCAAACGGAGTAGTTTGCATGGCTCTGCTTAGTGATGGTGGGGGTTTTTTTTAAGTATTTTGCAGAATGTATATTTTTAAATGGACTTGTGTGTTATTAACCTTGCTTTAGTGACAGCTGCTTGAAGCTGCTAGAAGCAATGGTATAGACAAGTGTGTTAGGGAGTAGGGATGTTTGACTCCGGTGTGCTGAAATGTGTGCTGAGTAAACTGGGAAGTGGAGTAAGGGAAGAATGACACTGGCTCTGCCTTCACTGGGACTTTACCCTAGGGTAAAGAGCAAACCCCAAGAGTAGATGAACAAACCTGCTTGGAAAGCGTACTCTGTGTCTTGCGTCATTGTGTCTTATTTCATCTGCACTTGGGATTTGCTGTAGTGCTGGGTTCACCTAAGGTTTCTCACTGTAACTGCTGGAATCAGCGAGGAAGTATACCAGTATTTTGTTAGATATTCTTGGATATTTAACTGGAATCTCCAGGTTTTGGGCAAGGACAGTGATAGCGAAAGCAGTCTGATGGAGTAGTGTTGAGTGAAGAAGGCTGAGGTGCCATGTGTTGAATATTCAGATGTTTTCCAGTGAATTAAATCTAACCAACCCTGTCCTGTTTTTGTTTCAGGCAAAGAGTGACAGATGATAAAGAAAAATCCTTAGATTGTAGCCTTTCAGGCATTTAAGGCTATTGGCTTGATCTATTTGCATCTCCTTCAGTTTACGTCACCAAATAGTCTGGTGCCTTCTGAATGTATGTACTGTGGTGTTTTCTGGGTTTTGCTTAATATGCTAGTGCCCTAAACAAACTTCTTGGATCTCTTAAGTGCTTAAAATATATCTTTGATTACTTTGCAACATTTAAATGTGACTTTTCCATATGTTCTTGTGTTCCCTTCATTTCAACACATGTGACTGTGGCTGGAGATGTGAGAAAGAGCTGATGAGCCACCTCAGCATCTGCTTTGTTGAATGGGGAATGGCCAGAAAGCTTTCTGATGGTGGTTTTTGCACCCAAGCAGATCTACATAAAACTAGATTGCCAGTCATCAGTCCTAAAATACCTATATTTAGATCCTTCTTGAATGCCTGACTTGTGGACATGAATCTAGAAGTTTCTTTCAGTAAAAAGATTAAAGAAAAAATATTTTTCCAGTAAGTGTTATAAATATCTTCTACTTCCTCCTATCTATTAAAAAAAAAAAAAAAGAAAAACTATTCATGGATGTGATGAAGTTGGAAACTGATTGCACATCTTGATTTGCCATTTTAATGAAAAGTTAGGGTACTTCAACTGAGCGTAGTAGTATGAATTTCAAAATTAACTGAAATTGAAAAGCAAAGAAGAAAAAAAATGCTCAGGTTCTGAAATGGTGCATGCCCCATGATTTAAATGATGCAGAGATGTAAGTGAAAAGGGAATGCTTGCCTTTATAACTTTATAGTACAAGAATGGACAGTCCTTAACTGGTCTGTGAAGGCAGCAAACGAACCAAAAGAGGTCCATCCTTGCACAACAGTGAAGAATCACTGCAACAGAGGCTTTATTCCCAAAGGTTTATTATCTATGCCCAAAAACATAGAAAACATAAAAGAAGAAAAATCCTTTGCCTGCCAAGCAGTAGATCATATTTTTGTTTGAGGATGTGCCCAGCTTCAGGCTGTTTGAAGCTGGAAAGTTGCACTGGGGGAGGCATCATGGCATACTTGCCCAGTTCTTGTTCTGTATTGGAGGCATCTGTTGCTCATTGCTGTGGGAGCCTGAATGTGGGCTAGACGGCTCCTCTGTCAGATCCAGAGCAGCTGTTCTTATTAAATATAGCTGTTCCAACAAGATACTACAAACCTAGCTAATGGTGCTCATATGCCGCAGATTTTAAGAAGTGACAACTCCCAAAATGTGTTTTCCCCCAGAAGTTGTTTAATAGAAGAAGCAAGCAATTTTTCTGTGGCTGTTTGTAATGTTGCTGTGACTGGTAGAATTCATTACTGGCTTTCCTTGTCCTGCAAAATTTTTCACAGTTGAAGTTCTGTCAAAAAAATTCCCATCAGCTGTAGACCAGACGGCTTACAGGATGCAGTGTTACTATCCTGCAGTATTTCTACCTTTGATTTCCCTTACTAAGGTTAAGGAAGAAACACAGATGTGGTAGGGTTTAGTAGAGATGCTCTGTTTGCGGGGTGGGAGATAAAGCATTGAGAAAAAACAAGTTGAAGAAAGTCTTTGCACTGGAGAGACATGACCATCATCGTGACAGGATCGGGCTGACAGCCACTGGCTTTTTGGATCAACAGGAGTTTTTTTTCAGGACAAACACTAACAACAAGAAAACTGTCAAGTTTGAAGCTGTGTTTGCTTTATGAAGTGGCAGCTAACAGCTGAGAGGCAAGAGAACTGTATTCACAGAGGCAGGCTCATTATGGGAAGGAAATAAAAGATTAAGCAAGCCACTGCTGATTCTCATTGCTTCGGGTGACTCAAAATCCAACATCTCTGCAGCTTGTGCTGTCATCTTGCCCTCCCCTTTCCTTCTTGCCTCTTGAGACCATTATTAAACATGCTAGGCGAAGATTTTATTTAGACTCCTCCTGCGATTGAAATGTGTTGACAAGCTGAATGTGTTGAGGATGCTTACATATGCTGCTGCCTAATAATAACAACAACTCAGAACCACCATGAGGCTTTTTCGTCAGGCTTGCAGCTCACACAGACGACTTGAATGACATTGCTCATTGCAAAATCATTGGCATCTCTCCTCAGGAGTGACTAACTTCCTGTGCTGTAGCCAGACTTGAACCACATCACATATTTTCGAAACCACTTATAGACATAAGATTTGGTTATTTATTCTTGTATTTAAAAGATCGGACTTTTTTCCTTTTCTTTTACACGTTTGCTTTTCTGATTTTGTTTGTTTGTTTGTTTGTGGGGTTTTGTTTTTGTTTGGTTGGTTTTTTGTTTGATTTTCTTTATTTTTATTTTTAAGATGGATGGTATCTTCAAAAAAGAAAAGCTTGCTTTTCAAAGTTTTCTAATTGTTTTTGTTTGTTTTTTTTCAGTGTAGAACTACTGTGCAGCAAGCGACTNAGGGCTGTCTGAGAAACGACGTAAGAAGGCTGGAGGCAGCACAGGTGGCATGGAGGTCTGCCTTTGACCTTCCAACCCTTCAGCATCCCCAAGATCGCAGCATCCAGAGGTGTGCTCCTAAGGTGCCTGCTGCAGATGGGGCTGGAGCTGATGGAGACCTCCCAAGGGCTGATGTGAGCTGCCAGGCCACCAGCAGGACCATTTGGACACCACTAAGCCAGTGGTGTCACATGGGGGGGATAAACTGATTGTGTCACATATGTTGTATTTGCAAATAGAAAAGGGCAGTTGGCACAAGACCCTTTCTTTTCTTTACTGTGCTAGTTCTCCATGGGGGCAAATATAGGCAAGTAAAGATTTGCACACCTACTTCAAGAATCCGGTCCTGTGTTTTCTCTGGACCGTTTATTGTCAGATTGGGAATGCATCAATAAAACCATGTGGCTGTATTTAATTGTAGTACATTTAAAGGGGTGAAGTGCTTCAGATGACCCCAGTACTCTTGTGATTTTTTAAAAAAATATTATTACTATTTTAATGTTTTGTTTTGTTACTTTTTTGTTGTTGTTGTTGCTGTTACTATTTTTATTCCTTTTCTTAGTGGAGAAAACTAAAAGGCTAATGTTGCAGATGATGCTACTCTGACATGTAGTGTCACCCGTGTATTGGTTCCTCGATCCCGTACACTCTGGCTTAGAAAAATCCTAGAAAAAAGTCTCTAGCTAGCAAATTTTTTTGTAATATGGCTGTGGCTAGAGATTAAGAAGAACAAGCTGCATATGTCTCACCATCAAACTGGGATCAAAGTAAGGAAAACTAATCTTTAGATGAACAAATAATCATTTCTGTATGAAATTATTTATCAATTTATAGCAGCATTATGTAATGTCAAGCTATATATTTGCCCTTGAGGAAAAGCAGCGTTCAGCGACAGCTGGCAGCAGCAGTGTCTCAAGGTCCCTTTTTCACTTACTCCACTCTGCTGTTCAATAACTACAAAAGAGACTTAATCTGAATAAATGCACTCAGCATGGGACATCTGCCCTGTTTGCTCTTCAGGCATCTTGGTATCAGAGCTTTATAATGGTAGTAGAGGGGGTTTGGAGTAAAGAGAAGGGAGGAAGGGCTCAGCCTTGCTGCCTGCTTTGCCCGCCCCTGTACAGATGCTGAAGCTCACTTATAGGCAGAGGCAAATTGCGTCAGCTCCTCCCAGGCTCCAGAGAAACCTTACCCTGACTTGCACCAAGTTTGACTTTATCTTTTTAACATCCTTAGTAAGAATGTGGTTGTGAAAATCTCAGGCAAGATTAAAATCCTAATGATGTGCAAGAGGCAAAACATGGGAAGAGCCACCATTAAAAAAACCCCTGTTCCTGATCATATTTTGATATCAGGATCTTGTCTGTTTTATCTGACACATATTAACTGTTATTATTCTAAGATAGTTTCTTCACACTGGGGAAACAAGCCATGTGTTTTGGCTAGTACTAGTTTATGTTGAGCATGATTCAATAGCAGAATTTATCTGTTCTACCACTGATTACATACCTGGTGGATTTTATATTTCTATGCACATATTTCACCAGGTTTAAATCTTTTAAAATCCGTTTGGTACCCAGTTGTCTAGTTGCATGATGATAAATTTCATCTTGTTGACGTCTTATTATCAGTAAGCCAGGGGAAGGAGCTGGCATATCAGCTGTGTGGTATCATTTCTTTAACTTTTTGGACTTGAGAAAGAAATAATCAGTTAAATTACTTCCCTAGAAATAGTAAATGTAGCTCTGCAAATTGCATCCCTTATATCTTAAATTGTGTTCAAAGCCTGGCTTTACAAAAGAAGGGGGAAGAAATGGTTATTTCATGAATGTAGCATTAACAAAAAGGATGGGAGGCATGTTGGGCAAATGCCAAGAGTAACAGTCAGGTGGATTGGTGCAATGAAGGGTAGATATCGTACTTCCTTTCCTATTTCTCTCTTTCTTTTATCACTGTGCTCCGCTTTTATACTTGTTAGTGAACTGTAACGAGTTTGAGACGTCAGTAGGAGTTCATTACATTTATAGAAGTCGGTGCCTTTTATCCCATTTGCTTGTTTGAAAATGGCGTCTTTGTAGAACAATTCACCTGCCTGAATTTCCTTAAATAAATGCAATACAGGCAGCTCAAGACATAGCTGGTAATGGATATCAGATAATACCTTGGATACTGCAGCAAGAATTGTAAGATGTCTGTATTCTGTCATGATGAATATTAGATAATGATACCTTGTCCCCATAAGAATAACTTATTTTACTATTCAGAATGATCTTATGAGCTCTTTGGATTAATGGGAAATAACTTAGCAGAAACCATAAACTATTCAGATTTTGCTGAATATTCTAATCACACTTGCATTGTTCCTAGTTATGAATTTGGAGGACTGCCAAAAAAGAGACAGAGACAGCATATAGCTGCTTTCCGCTTTAACTCTGTCGTGCTGGAGGGCTGGCACTGAGAATGCCCTTGTGTTGTAAGCTGGCTTTGATGTTTTCTGTTCCCAGCATTTGCCTTAGCACAACACTTCTAAATGTTCCCCATCAGATAGTGCCCAGCTGCAGGGTCTAGACTTATTGCTCAGGGAAGTTTTTCTCATGTATTTTCTGCTTAGGGTGAGTGAACAAAGTTGCTTGCCTCAGCGAGGCAGCAGGGCTCATCTCTCCCTTTCAGATGGGTTAAAAATGCTCCATCCAACCCAGCATTGGCCATTGGGTGACAGCTGTGGTATTTCCTGCTGGTCATAGCACTCTGGGCCCTCCTCTGGAGATGGAAGTAACCATTAGGACTTTCCCTTCCATGGATCATCTTGGCCATGGGTCTTTCATGGGAGGTTTATGTGTGTCTGGAACATCAATTTGACCAGGGGATGCTGTTGGTAAAGGGAAGTACGAGCAATGGGCACCTGAACTGAAGTTCCTGAGTAGTGTTTACAGAAGCCCTTTAGATTTGAAATGTTCTGACTCTTGACTGGAAGGCTAACATTTTTCATAGGAGAAAAGAAGCCCTATCATTTCAAGACTGCCAATTTTGACTCTGGTCACCAACTGACTGCACTGATAAACACTAACATTGCTGATTATTTTTTTCAAGACTCTCTAAAGAAACTTGTTCCTTAAAGGTGCTATTTTTCTAAGGAGAAGTAATGTGTTGTCTGGGGACATGGTGAAACACAGTAGGCTTTCTACCCTATGTTTTTTCTTTCATAGCAAGAAGAGTTAGCACATAAGATGGCATGCTGAGAGGGCCAAGCGAGTGTGTGCAAAAGGAGAGAGCAGTATGGGTCTGCAGTCTTACAGATTCCAGATTTTCACAGCTTTGTATTTTATAGTGGGATATGTTCAGAGTCAATATAATGTCCATTAATGAAGGGGTGGATTTTTACCTTGGACAAAACCTAGAGACTCCCAGCAGTGTTAATACAGGTTGTGTAGTCATATCATGACATATCCTAAGCTTTAAAAGAGTTGTTTTTACTTACATTAGCCACAAAACTATCAGAAGGGCTCTGGTTGTTCTTGCAGCAAGGCAGAGTAAGAGGTTTACTGAATAGTAAACAAATATATTACGAAAGACAGTAAGTGATGCAGAATGCTCAAGGATATAGAGTAAATGATGGGAGACATTTGTCTGAAGAAAGCTGGTTAGGTCCAGGAATAGATTTTTAGGTCTCTAGCTGTAGACAGCCAACTCAATGATACAAACCACAAACAATGGCCACAGATTCAATTCTGAATATACTTTTTGCATACTCATGGATATGGGGAGATATATATATGTGTGTGTGCGCGTATACGTATCCCAAAGGAGTCACACATAGCTCCTTTCACTGTGGATGACAATCCTTGCTATTATCTCTCATCCTCTTTGCTGAAATTTCAGGGATCCAGTTTTGGAAGTTTACATCAACTCCAGAGAATTTATGGAGATAGAAATGATCTCCAAAATATTTTAGAGCCAGGGCTTAAACCTATTCCAGCTGTGCAGACATGTCAGATTTTGCTCTGGGAGC
>WEIS01010648.1:0-19929 GCA_013389965.1 Todus mexicanus
GTTCGAGGACTGAAGGTAAAACTAACACTGCTGCAGGTAGGAGTGAATATGAAACGCAGCAAAGGGGCTGAGGTCAGAGATCCAGCCGCGCTGCCCAGGGTTAGGGCCCGTTTGCAGGGGTTTTTGCTTAGATAGAGGAGCTTTGCAAAGGAAGCATCAATCTCCTTGCAAACAAGCAGCGTCAGAGCACAAGTGTCAAACCCAGTCTTCCATGAAAACAGCGCTGGGCCCTTTGGGTTATCGTTCCTCTTTATTGTTTAAATCTTGAAGTGAGTTGTGAGAGGCACCCCTGTGGTTGTGCAGCACTGACTCACCTCGAGCATCAAAAGTTAAGTAGCAAGCGAAGGATTCGGGAAAAGCTGACGCAGCAGCGACGACTAGGAGACCTACCGATGGTTACGTGGGTCTCGCTCACTAGGAGCAGTCATCTGGAAGAGAAAAAACAAACCTGAGAGAACAACTGGTTCAACTAAATTAAATTAAATACCGTTCTCTGGTATGCAGCCTAACCACCCTGCGCGTGTGACTCCCCAAGTGCGCCTTCTGTACTGCTGACACAACACCTCAGGGCTCTGCTGGGCTCCTTGTTTTCCAGTTGGAAATTTCAATAGGCCCAGTCCTGAATGCAGACAAGACTTCCACTGCCTTCTACGCTAAAATGTGATTTAGTGCTTCTAAAACCTGAAGAAAAGCAAACGTCTTTCCAGTTATAAACAGAATCGTGCAGGGAAACTCCCTTTATTTTCCATTTCTCCTCATAGATGAGCATGTAAAATAATCTCTAATTGTCTGCCACATACAGAAAGGCAAACAAGGAGCTCTGCCAGAGGATAGTATTATACAGAAATTTCCACTAAGTATTTGCATAAAGTCTTTCACAGAATCATTTCTAATGTGGCAAGGAAAAGCCATAAATCTTTCGTTTTCAGTCCGCTGGCTGAATGGTTTGCTTCTCTGTTCTCGTTGCTCTGAAATGTTTCTCAAAGACGACATCTCCTCATCTATCACACGGCGCTGGTGAACCTGGTGGAGTTTGGATTTTGCTGTTTGCTTCTTTGAGATTTATCTGTAGTTTTTTGGCCTTTCGTGGGAGTCGTGTCTTCACCTCTTCCAGCGGCTGGGTTGAGAAATACGGTACCTGGGCTGCCTTGCGGGAATGACGGCGCTGTTGAATTCAGTTGAAAGAAAACAGCAATGATTTCTTGCACTGCTTCCCAGCTCGTTCTAAGATGAAGACCTAGTGAGGTAGTTGAAAATACTTGTGGGTGAGGGGAACATGCAAGGGCTGGCTGAACCGCTTTGAACCTGAGTCTGGTGGTGTTTTGAGGTTAGTGTTAAGGGTTAGGCCAGTTCTTGTATTATTCAAATAAGCTTGCCTGTCCTTGGGAGAGCTCTCGAAGCAGAGGGTTTAGCGTGGTGTGGTGACTGTCTCCAATGCTTTCAGGATAACAGAGGTTTAATTCTCTGCGAAGGCAGACAAAAGGAGATGTGTTTGATGTTTGGAAGTGTGATTTGGGTTTTTTCCTAGAACAATTTCATTAGAAAGTAAGACGCCGCTTTTTCAAAAGATGAATTAGTTTATAATGGGGGAGGCACTATCCCACGAGCCAAACTGATGTCGAGCGCTGCGTTACGGATCCGAGAGTCACAACTCTGAGACCGAACAGATAATCCTGGGATGTGAGAAAAGGGAGCTGGAGCAGATGTGTGGCACCCTACGGGAGTGCTCACGGCTATTTGAGAACCAAAGAAGTACACGCAGTTAAACCCTCCCTCGCTCCTTTCCTGCATTTTGGTTGCTACTCTTGCTAAATCAACCCTGTTTCTGAGCAGCCCTGACCTCCCACTTGATTAAACAAAGACAGGAGGTCTGCTAGCAGCTTGTCCGAGACAGAGGTTCAGCCACGGTGAACAGATGTGGGAGATTGGGTGTAGAAGTTGTCATTCGGAAGATGTAAGTGTCTCCCAAGTTGAAAAGCGAACAGGCAAAGAACAGTTTCTGATGGAAAATTAGAACGGTGGCAGCATTATCATATTTTATCATTGAGATCAGTAGGACCTTTTAATGATCTTCTCTTAGACCGTAGAGGAGGTTCTGAATTCTAAATGGCACCTGCTTTGCACAGCGTGGCTGCAGGTTGAGATTTTGTTTGGTAAAGTGAAAGGTTTTGCTGGTTTTATGGAGACTTCTAGTGTTCTTTATTCATTTCATCATATTAACCTTGGCTAATACAGGACCTGATCCAGCAAATGTTTAATCTTACAAGCATCTTGACATGAGTAACTGTGTCCAGCTCTCCCACACGTGTGTTTAGTGGTGCTCATACTCAGACTCCTCTGAAATTATTTTAAATTTCCTCTGAATAATTATTTTAAAAGGCGAGCCTGGAAAATGTCTTCAAACTAAATCCGTTTTGAGGGGGAGAAAATCCAATAGGAAGAAGTTGTCCTTTCAACTCACAGGAAAAAAAGGACAAGACAGCAGAGTTACTCTTCAGAAGGCATATTCATAGCTGTATTAACAACATTTCAGACAACTGCCACATGTTTAATATCTTGAGAAATCTGAGCACAGCCTTCCTGCTTTCTCTGCCAGAGGGAGTGACATAACAGGAACCGTCTACCCAGCTTTCCATTTTAAACCCAACTTCCATTCTCTAGTTTATGGCGAAGGTCACACACTCTGGCAGGTCGCAAAACCAGTAAAATTACATTAATCTGTAAATCAAAGTACTTCTGTCTCAGGATGAATTGCTCGTAGCCCTCTTTACCGTTGTCAACCACTCTAATATTGGCAGGGGACACTTATTTCCTCGTCCCGGTCCCCAGTTGCCCAAGTCGCACCATTAATCTGTGAACTCAGCAAGCAAGGACAGGAGGAAGCACCATCCAAACGTCCGTCGTCAGTCTCACAGCCGTCTGAACGCAGTAAGGTGCTGCCGGGCTGAATGCCTGCGGCCTGTCTGAGAAGGGCTGGCTGCTCTCCAGAAAACTCAGGCTTAAAAAACCCGAAAAGCCTTTAACCAGCCTTGGGGGTAAAAAAAAAAAAGAGAAGAAAGGAGAGAATATTAGGCTAGAGCTAGCAAAAGAAAGGAGTTGCTTGCAGAGCTGAATATATACAGAGACAAATAAGCCACCAAATGTGGATGAAAGGGACTTGAGTGGATGCGAGAGAAAGAAAAGAGGGGTAAAAAAAGAGCACTGGCACCAAAAGAAAAGAAAAGATAGTGATAATGGACAAAAAGGCCGTGTGATTTTTCAGCCAAGTATGCCAGGAGCGAAAGTCAAACTGTACAGGGTCTATATATAAACTTCTCAAACCCATGGAAAAGAAGCATTAACGTCTCGCTCTGCATCGCGATAGTGGGAAAGTCACAGAGCTTCTGGATTTACATTTTTGCGCCTCTGGATCAAGCTGGCAAGCGTCGTGCTGCGGGCAGCGTCACAGCGCGTGGCTGGAGAGCAGCAGGGCACGTTAAAGGCAGTGATGAGCGTGCGGGAGTCGCGTGGATCGGCTGGTGGAGATGTTGGGAACGTGTCTGCACACGTGTGTATGCCTGTGCCTGGCTAGGCACCTGCAGGCTTGCTCCCAAACATCCATCCCATCTCCAGAACTGGGGATCAGAATATGTGCTTGTCGCAGCTGCCAGAGCAGCTATCAAATCAAGCCGTCGCTTTTTGCCAGACTTTGCCATCTCCTGGCACTATTTACCCGTGTAGTGGTGTAATTAATGTTGTCTGAATCCTTGACTGAGATCCTTAGAGAAGCGCCGCCTCTGTAAGGCTTGAGCTGAGCCTTGTGCGGTGGTTTCCCAAGCCCCCAGGCATCTGTGGGCTACTGCAGAGATAAAAATAATAATGTGAAAGGAAACCTGCACTCCATCTAACCCCCTGCAAACTCCCCCTGAATCTTACCCGTATGAAGGCCGGTTATCTGCCTTTATCTCGGATTTCTTACACTCTTGAAGAGCTTGCAGAGCAAAATCAAACCACAGCGTGACTTGGAATGTCATCTCTGTGTAGATAATACATTTTCAAATAGATCGTAAGAAGGGAGCTACAGGGAGAGCATCGATATCTACATGTATTCTGGCGGTGCAAAAGGAGAGAAGTTCCACGGGGTTGCAGAGCGGATGATTGTATAACCAGGAGAGACTGACTCATGCTAGAAGAAAGAACATTTAGGCTGCGTGTTAGGAAAGCTTTTTGTCAGTGATGATTTTGGAGCTTCAAAATAGTCCCTGGCGAGAATAAATGCTGACCTTGGATGTCCAATTTCCTGCAACCAGGGAAGGGTGAGCTCTTCACTTGGCCTCTCTCCTCTTTGAATAAGCCGTTCCCTCCGGGTGTGGGAGAAGGCCTGGAAGGGCTAAAGGGTGGCAATGGCCAGGGAGGGATGGGGTGGGGAAAAAAGCTCCCGTCCCAGAGCCCCAGCGCTGCAGGGATTCCTGGCAGGGGGGTAGCTGGTGTTGCTGAAAAGAATTTCCTCTGCAAAAAAAGCCTTGCGCCGGAAAAAAAAGTGTCTTCATCAAAGTCACAGTAATTTCTGATATGACACATTCTCAATCTGCCTGTCGGTGCCAAAGTGCTCTCATTGTTGATGCTATTGCCTGTCTCATCCCAAAGTACTTAACGTGATTTAAAGCTATTTAGACATTATAGTTGCTGGCTTCTCTACAGTTCTTTTGTTTAAACCTACCTTCAGTGAGAGGGAGAGACTGCCGCTGGGATTCAAGCACCTGTACGGCTGACCTCCATACCAGGCACATTGGTGGAATTTATGCTAGAGGACACGTAGATAAATTCTAGGGCTTTTGGAGAGGGGCATCATGTCTCATAAACCCGTTAAAACACTCTGAAAGAGCCCGTAAGGTGACGGTTTAAGATTCTCTGGTTATCAGCACAGTGTGTGGCGTTTTCAAAAGCCATTCAACAGAGACTCACAAACGACCCCTGTGGAAATCAAGCTCACACTGGGTAGAAGGTGTGGGAGGAAACTAAGGCAGATGTTTGCAGTGGGCTGGCATTTCCCAGGGAACGTCTTGGGCATCAGTGTTGGGACGGCTCAGGTTCTGGAATGACCTGGGAAAGGAGGAGAGCAGTGAATCGAGACACTCGTAGAACATTGCCATATCCCGTGACCAGTTTCTAGCAGCTGGGGGAAAGTATCAGCAGAAATCCCATTCTTTGTTTGCTCCGCTTCTTTTATTCTTTCTGAAAGATCTGCCACTGGCTACTGCCACAGCTACTGAACTGAGCGGCCTTCTGACCCAGCAGTCATGTTCATCTGAGTCAGACCATTTGGAAATGCCTGGCCTTTGTTCTTTGTAGCGCGTGGTCAGTGGTTTTGATTCACTCTGACCTTGAGGTACAAACCATTTCACCTCCAAGTTCTTCATGAAGATTGCACTCTACTGCCTTACTGTCCCCAACCCCATTCCCAGTACCCCTTTCTTACACTCTTCATTTCCGGGGCAGTATTTTCCTTCTTCCAGCTGGTTTTGCCCATTTCCAAATGCAGGATAAGTATTTAAATGGAAAAGGCAAACAAAACCAGTCTTCTATGTCAGGGGAAAGGAAATTCCAGCTTTGCTGTTGCTTGCTAAGAGTTGAGTAACTAGCTCAGTGTTACACAGGAATAAAGCACGTGTGTGTGCGTCCGGGTATGTTTGTACATACAGGCGTGTAAAAAGGTGGGGGGCTGTGTAAAGTGGTGTCGCGGTTTGTACTGGTTACGTGTAAGCCACCCTTGCTGCAGGACATTAGACGATGAACGTTAGATGGGAGCTCTTCACTGCACCACGACTGTAGTTTTCTTCTGCTTCCTTGGGCCACGGCCGCTTCCCGAAGCTCTCTGGGCCCTCAGGAGTTAGCCCAGTCTAGACTGTTGCAGGCTGTCCAGGAACGCCAGCAGTGGTGAAATACTAATAGGGGCGTTTTGTTGATGAACGGTGATGACAAACTTAGGTTGAAAGCGTAGAAACTCTCACCACCTCCCTTTGCCTGTACCAGCCCTTCCTCAGAGGGCCCTGCTGAGGTGGATTCAGCAGAGGACAGGCAGCGAAAGAACCTCTGCGGGTGCTGGTCTGTCCATTGCAGACGACAGCTCTGATTCCAATTCCCCCCAAACCTTCAGCTGTAATGCATCATGAATAGGAGCGTGCGGGAGATGTTACCCAGCCTTTGTGGCTCTGCGTGTGAGCGTTTGCAGCAGCAGCCCCCAGCTAAGAGCAGGCGGGGAGCTGGGAGCACATCAACCATCCTCCTTTAACCTGCAGTCGCGTGTGAGCTGACATTGCGAGCTCGCTGAAATCACCCCCCCTTAATGTGTTCCTCAGCTTTCCAAAGGGCTGTAGGCTCCTCACTCTTATCACATATTCTGTCTCTTGCTGTCTCTAGGAAAGGGAAAGAATGAAATAAAACTGTCCCCGCCTACAGACTAGAACTAGCCCACTGGCTTTCAATCATTTTAATAGTCGATTACAGCCAGGAATATTTGCTTTGTCCTCCTCCCTGTCCTCACACACAGCCCTGCCCTGCCACAAACCATCATTGTGGACTTCAAAGAATTGCAAAGAATTGCCTGGCCGTCCCTGTCCCACAATAAGCCATCTGTAGCCTTCTCTTCAACGAATACTCAGGTAGCAGGGAAAAAGCGAGCACCGTTAGCATGTCTTCAGGTCTGTTCCAGGGCTCCTGAGATAGATGACATGTGGAAAGGCTTGTGACGTGAACACGAGCCGCTTGTCACGTGGGCGACACTATCAGACTTCAGCCTTTGTAAACAAAACCCTATCAGCGGGTTCTGCTTTGATTTACTTGTGACTGCTTTTAAACAAACCTCCTGTAACTGTTTGGCAGCTGGTGGCAGAACTGGAAGGTCTTGATGTTAATAACGAAGCAAACTCCTCGCTGCCGGACCAGTGAGCTCTACTGTATCTCACTCCAGCGGAGTCACTGAACGGACAAAGTGCTATTTAAACACAATAAGAGCTTAAACATCTGGTGCAAAGCATTTAAAATTTATATTTAAGGTTGCCAGTCCCTAGGAAATCTCAAGTATAAAAGATTTGCTCAGTAAAAGCCAAGTTTATGCACAAATAAATCGTGTTCTGGCAGATGTGAAGACAAAAAAATGAAACCAAATTACTATTTTTTTTTCCCTGACCAAATCATATGTGACATGACGACAGCCCTTGAAATCCGCTCTGATATAAACTAGTTCACGAAGTTGATCAGCACTTACTGGTTGTTGCTTTGGTAAGTGGTGCTGGGATTTGTTTTGAAGACTGTCTTTTTTAATAACGTGAAAAACTAATCAAATCCCCGTGCTTGGAGAAATACCTCCGAGTTCTGCTCCCCGTGGAATAGTTATCTGCTTCAGCAATTACCAATGAGTACCAATTACTAGCAGGGAAAAAAAAAATAAATAACAGAACGGACTGCCTTCTGATGAGTAAAAGGGTCATTCCTGCTCTCCATTCATCTTGATAATTTCCAGTGCTGTGCAAACAGCAACAGACGTTACCATGATTCATGTGGCACGAGTTAGCAGCTGAACACTGGCTCCAGAGAAATTCTTCCGAAATATAAGTGACATAACTGGAGGTCACGAGCAGCTGAAAGATGAAGACATCTCGTTGCCGGTTCTGCAGCCAGCACTCCCTCTGCGATATTGCAGGTGCGTGCGTCGATGCAAATACCTGATGCGATCGGGCGAGTCCAGCAGTGTAAATATGAGCCTTCCTCCATCCCCTATTTCCTGCTGGCCTTGGTCCAGCTGGGGTTGAAGCTGTGTGTCATTTTCTGCACATCTGTAGCTCCAGCGTGGGCCTTGGAGGGTCAATTACAACTTGCAGTTATTTTTCCTCACGCGCTGTAAATGGTATTGCAGTAACGTGAAAACAAACAATTCCTGCAAAAGGGTTGTGCGTTTCTTGGTTTAGCTCACCCGGATAACAAATATCAGTGCAGAGGCCTCTTTTCTTCTACCTTTCACCTCGGGAGTGGGCTCCTGCGTGGTTTTAAGCGAGCGTTGATGGGGGGCACAGTGTGGAGTAGTTAGCACCTCTCAATTGAAATGGCAGCTTTATTCGACAGCAACAGCCCTGTGGAGATGGGACTCCTGGGCTCCTGGGACAGGTAAATAGGCTCGGTACCTGCAGACCTGGAAATCTCCTCAAAATGGGGAGTGACAACACGTGAGCACCCAACAGAACACCCTGGGCAGAGAGCAGGGTGCGTCATCTGAATGCCACTGACAAATGAGAATCAGATGTGGCCCAAGTGGGCAGCAATTTTCATCATGAAACCGTAATGATTTCTTCATACTAATGCATGCGCCAGGTCTCTTGGGAAGCATCTGCTCACTCTGACTTCTTTTGGTGGTTTCACATGCTCAGCGACGGAGCGGTTGTGTAAGTTCTGTTACTAGTGTACGCAAATCTGGGTGTATGAAACCTCAGAATCTGGTGCACTTGGACCTCATCTAGTTAGGAAATTTACGCTGTTCTGTTGTGCCTCGCAGCCTGCACCTGCAGTTCACGTTCTTCTGATGCCGGAACAGAATCTGGTTGTGGCACTCGAGCTCTGAGCAATCTGGAAGTATTTTAGGAGAATCACAACAGAAAACGTGGCTGTTAAATGGTAGGATTTCCAACAGTTTGCTGCCAGCAGAGTGTGTGTTTTCTGCTGTCAAAATGCCCCCGTAAATCAGGGCTGACCAGGCGAGACGTCAGAATATTAGGCGAGAATACCAGGGCTAAATGGAGAGTTTCCAACACAGCAGAAGGCGAGACAGGGTTTTGATATTCATGACCCTTTGGGCTCCCCTGTCTTCAGAAGAGAAGTGTGGTAGGACGTTGTGAGTCAGCATGAGTAACCTGTAATACTGGATGTAGCAGCATGGAGCTGTGTGTTGGCTGATGTAACATGAGGTGAGGAGGTCAGGGTGGAAAGACCACGCTCCTTCCTGGATCGAGAAGTGAGAGCAAATGTTTGAAGACTGTGTGTGGTAGGTTCCAAAACTTTGTCGATAAGTTGTTGCAGGTCTTGACATTGACAGGCAGTGTTATCAGACGGACAGGGATCTAGCAAGAGAAGCTATGAGGTAGACCAGATAGACTGAAACTATGAGATGGACGGTATTGCGTTAATTGAGAAACTAAACCTGAATCGCAGGAGACATTGCAATAGCCAAGCGTTCACCTGCAAGTGCCAGTTGTGACAGGGTTACTGCTGAATCAGGTTTCGAGTCATTTGCAAGGTCAGAAAAGTGCTAAGAATTGGTGCCCAAACAGATGTCATCGAGTCAGGTTATTTATCAGCTCAAGTTTCAGGCAGATCATTGATGTACACGTTTAAAAGGGTTGGCCCCATTTCAGAGCCTTTGAGTTCCTGTTTGCTGAGTGCCGTTCATGAAGGCTTCTGAGTACTGGTAGAAAAGATAAGCCCCAGGTTCACGTGCACTATTTTAGGCAGTTTCACTGGAGAACCAGCAAGCCGTGCCGTGCTTGTAGGCGGAAGTCAGCTGCAGGACACTATCGCCTTTTACCTTTTGCATCAGTTTTCAGTGTGGGTGTCAGTGGAAGAACTCACTCACGCCTGCCGCAATCATACTGAAAGTCATCGAGCTCTGCCGCGAGCAAGGGGCGTCTCGTTGACAGGATCCATTGAAGATAAGAGACCCTCATGCTTTGGAGCAGACCAGGAGCAATGGCACAGCCCGGTAATGACCCGCGTGGCACAGACGCTACCTGGTCTTTACAGGCTGGTTACCCCATATTTAGCAATCTGGGGCTGAGCGCAAGCAACGAGGTATTTCAGGAATTGCCTTGCAGAGGTAGCAGGTTTTGAGTCCTTGCCTGTTTTCTCTAATCAAGATAAATCCTTGAACGCTCATATATGCGATACTAACATATGGACTAATTGCATGGGATCTTAAGCTATGTGTTAAGACGATGCAGAAGTCATCCCAGCTTTATCTGTGGCCTCTTGGTGACTGCTGACTCAGAGGTTAATGCCCTCCGCAGGGCTTGTAGACAGTTTCTGCTCTGGTTGCCAGTGTCCCACAAGGGGAATCTCCACGTTAGTGCTGTTAAAATAAATGTCAGGAGTATGGATAGGGAGAGAGTTGAAAGTAAACAAAATACCAGGGCCAGCATTCATTTTAATTATGTTTACTTTTCCCCATACGGAAAGAGGTAGCACTCCCCATCTATTTAAGTCACTTACTAACTACATAATTAATAGGGCCGGGTTAACCTTGACTGTGAATTTCCTTTGGAAACTGGATGCCAACGTGTTTGAAGTTCCTTTGTTCCCATCTGACTGGCCCTGTAGAGGGAGCGCTTCCTACTTGTTTAATGGGATGATCAGGCCTCTCAGTTTATTCTCATTTATTTTATAAACCGAGAGTATAGGACAGGCTGGACTGATCTGGGATCATACCGAGTTAATAGGGTATCATTTGCATGTAAAAGGACTTTTATCTTCTAAACTCTTGTCTCGAGACCACTTATTCCTTAAGAATACAGTCCTGAGATGAAAAGAGACACTCCTGGGTAGTTCCTTGAAAGAAACTCTAAAAGGTAGGAGGGGAAAGAAATGCTTCTTAGAACTTGGAACTATTTCACGCATGGCCGTGTCTGACCATGTATACCTCAGGGATTTTCAGCCCATGGGCTGGTACTTCTGAGTGGTCCAAGAAGGGCAAGTAAGAATCACAAGGCTGTGGTCAGTCAGTTTGAATTCGCTCTTCAGGGATTTGCTCTTCCGTGGGAAAACACCGACGAGTCCAAAAGTGGACAAAACTTGCCAACTGCTGGTCTAGGCAATACTGAGTGCGTGAGATTTGGTGGCCTTCTCCAGGTACTGCAGCAGAGCTCAGGGCTTCGCCTTTGCTCTTTTCTTTCAAAGGCTTGTTTATCTCCTGTGGTGGAGAGCGACAGATAAGCTGTACCTTCAGCTCTGCAGCTGGTGCAAAGCCACCCGTTTCCTCTGGGCGAGGTGCTGAATCATTTTCGTAAAGTGCTAGTCAGAATTTCAGAAACTGGTCACTGATGGAGTTTTGGTTAGCGATGACTCACCTTGGATCTAATGCGAACGCCGTTGTTCTCAGACCTGTTGGGTTCTCCCCTTTGCTCTGCATGGAATAGGTCTGCTTGGCACAAAGCGCTGCATCACTGGGTTGGAAAAAAAAAGGGGAAAGTTTCAGGTTAGACTTAGAGAAGCCTGTTTACCTCATGATAAAGTGCTCATTGAAGATTTTATTGGGACTAGCTGTCTGAGAAGTCTGGTATCTAGCATTTCCCTGGATCTCTAACCTGATCCCACCACTCCTCCTCCTCATCGAGGACAGACCAGTGCCTGATCCTTGCACGCCGTTTTTTGCATGCCCCATACATTGACATTTGTTTAAGGAAAATAAGCTCATATTGCCAGAAGGTTTCTCTTTCAAAAAGAAAGTGCGTTAGTCTCCGTCTTCCTATATGCTGAGTTTTTCTGAAAAAGAAAAAAATTGCCGGATCTTTGATGCACAATAAGAAATTGTAACTGGCTTAATTTCATTATTAGGTATTGAGGCCGTTTCATAGGCAGGAACGGTGAGGGGGAAGCTGTCTGTGAACAGGGAGAAATGGGAGGTGGTAAGAAAACCAGGTGGTTTTGAGAGAGCATTGACATTCCCTGAGAACACATCTAATGGCTTATAAATATTGTTCTGAACAGGACTTTAGATTATCGAATCCCCTTGTGAGAGGCGGGCAAACTGAAAAGCTTCTCCAGTAGATCGAAAGCAGCGCTGCATTATTCACACGCGAATTTCTGTATGGGTGTTCACTTTACACAAACAGGATGCGTGCTTCCAGAGGTACAGTAAAGCCCAGTGCTGGAAAAATGGTTGAGACCTGGTGAAATGGAATAAGGAAGGCTATGGGAAGGGTTGGAAGTAGTGTGGAGGTGGATTTGAAATGTCGTCTGCTGGAGAATTCTGCCTCAATTTTCTGGTACTACTGCCAGTGCACAGGGATCCAAAGAAGGCAGGACCAGTGGGACTGCTGGGCTTTGCTGCCGGGATCCCTCAGGGGAAGAAGGGCGAGCTCAGGCAAACCAGAGCACCCGTGCTGTGAGTGCTCTGACCCACCAGCAGCAGCTGCTGGAACCGGTCCTTGCATTCTGTGTCTCGAACATAGAGCAAAGATCAAAGTTTAATCGAAGTCTGCTCCTTTTCCCTACCCATTTGCTCTTCCAGCTGCTCCCTCTGCTGGTAAAGTCAAGGAGACCTAAGGGAAGGAAAATGAGCGTTCCAAAGGAGACAAAATGGTGGGTTTGCCCGGCACAGCTCGGCCATGAACTGAGAAGTGGGGTTTAGCGCACTAGCGTCTTCTAAAATGCTTCATGTCACCTCGTCTTCATTATCTTTGAGGAGAAGGGTCTTCTGCTGTGGCGATACTGGATCTCTTTCAAACCTGTTCATGAAAGAAATCATCCTGTTGTTCTTTTTAAGTTTAAATGTTTCAGGGAAGAAAAGAGTGTAAAGCAGTTGCTGGCTCCAGTGATGGCCTTTCAGGTGTTGAATTTTGTCCTCTTTTCCATCAGGCTCTTAGAGCACATCATGGAAAATCACCACCGCTTGGCTTTCCTATGTCATAACTGAATCTTCCAGGTTTTTTGAAAGGGTGACGTCCTTGTATTGGTTTTTAAAATCTTAAACCCAAATCATGATGTTTGTTGCAAAAGAGCAGTGGTTGTCCTCGTTTCTAAGAGTGAATTTTCCCAGTACACAACTGTCACAAAACTGGTCAGTCCTACTGGCACGTTCCTCTCCAACACGCTGCGACATGCCTTGCTCCCTCCTTTACTGCCTCTGGCATTCCTCCAGTTGCAGAGTGAACCAATTCAGCTTCCTAAACAAGCAAAAATATTGTTTGCCTTTTTTGCTAGCTTCATTTTATTGCATTTTAACGAGGTGAATGAGCTGGGCACGAGGTGAGAAGAGAGCCAGAGCCAGCTCCAGAGGTGGGGCAGTGGCGCACAATGAACCATTCGCTCTGCTCCAGCCGTGTGATGCAACTTTTGTACTGTGTTCTGGTGGAAAGAGACCATGAACATCGCTGGTAGATAAAACTCACTCAAGCCTCTCTCCATGCAAGCAACTGGTCCTTTAATCAGCTTGGGATGAAACGTAAGGCTCTGGGGATACTTTGGTTGTAGCTAGTTGCCGGTACTGTTAGCTGAGGAGGAGCCTGACTAAGAAGGCATGGAGATCTCCTGCCCTTCCTCACTGGCTCCTTCTACTAGAGTTTGGCAGGCCACATGTTAAGTTAAAGACTCGCTGCTGTTGCCTCCCTCTCCCTAATGAGCAGCTAACATCAGGGTGCTCCTGTTCGTGCCCCCCCTTGCAAAGATCACACTTCTCAGGCTGTCTCCCCTGCTCTCCCCCCAAGCTCCTTTTTCTCACTCGTACGCTTTCTGCTGCCGTTTCTGAAGCCTGCGATGCTTCTTTTCACAAGGAGGTTCTATTTTCAGCTCCCCTTGTTCTCGATGAGCAGCCATGCATGCTCACTTCATTTAACACTTTTGCACCTCAGCAACATCCTCAGATATTTTCTCAGAGTAATTGTTACAACACAGGAGGGTCAGATGCTCAGTGCTCAGCCGTCTCGATTACAAGGGGTTGAACAACAGCCTCTTTTTTTTTTTTTATTGGTGGTGAATCTGGTGAGAAACTCCCTCAAGACTCTTAACAGAAGAGAACGCCGCTGAGAAGTGTTTGACTGGTGACAGATGCAGCTGTATGGATGGGTATGGATTTTAGGAGGAGAGAAGGGAGCTCTGGAGCTCTGTCTGCTTTCTGTCAAATGACTCTGTGATTCCTGAGCGTCATGTTTGACACAATAACCAGGTGAGGATGGAGGATGCTGGAGAGTTTCATGTACAACATAGAGCAGAGCGCGAGGAGACCGCCTTTAGAATTCCCTTTCCGCAGACATTTTATCACAAAAATGTTCGTAGACGGCGAACGTAAAAGGACACGAGAACAATCAAAGTCAATTCTCTTTTACATTTAAACAAAATGACTCATGGAAAATATTTTCTGTATGGAATAGAAAGCTGTCTGGAAAAACAGTTCTGTGCGGCGAGGAGCCCTGCACAGGATGTGCCTCATTATGGAGAACACTGTCATCCTACGGGTTGCCACCTGCGCTAGACGCAGCCGCGATTTCGCGATAATTGACACCAGTCATTTTAAACAAGCCTAGAAATCTGCATCTCCTTCCTCTCTCTTTTGTTTGTAAATAAATGGCTACATCCTCTCACGGAACCAGAACCGCTACTGCGTTATGTGGACTAGTAGGGCAAAGCCTTACTCTTATCGCTTCATTTGGGGTATTTTCCACACTTCTTTTTTTAAAGTTTTCCCAGTTGGCTCCGTATCTTCACTGCATTGGCACCAGCAGATGATGATTATATTGAGTTTCTTTACCCTAAATCTTCTTCTGCCTTTACATTGCCCATGTGAGCTCTGACAGTGCGTGCGCTCCCTCTGTCCCCATTAATTCAATAGAGTTGGGATTTTTTTTGTGTTTCCTTTCACCTGAGCAGCTTCCCCACCTTCTCCCGGTCTGCCTTTATCATTTCCACCTTCCCGTGGATCCAGCTGAGCTCTTCACGGTGCGCACTGCCGCGCAGCAGCTCCTCGTTAGCCTGTGTTTTCTGCTGCTGAATTCCTGGCGATGGTGGAGATGAAAGGATGAACCTAACAAAATTATGACCATCTGAGAAGTGATTAAACAGGAAACTCCCCTGCATTGTGATGGAGAGGAAGTGAGTGGGTGTCAGCCGAGTGAGTTGTTCCATATGAATCAAGCTGTAATGGGGCTGTTTTTCATGTGTCTTAAAGGAGGACTCAGATCCGTCCTTTAAATCTCTTGTCTGTTGACAATTTGGAGCACGGTGAGCTCACACCCCTGCGCTCCCAGCCGTCAAGTAAAAATTGACGTAACTGTCATCAAGTGATGAAGAAAAGAGCAAAGGATTTTTCATGGTCCTTAATTTCATGGTCCTTAATTCTTCTGCTGAGCAGTTGCAGTCTCTGCTTATCAACTGCCCTTTCCTTCCTCTAATTGTCTGATGTAATAGCCTCTTGTCCTAAATTTCTTTTGTAGCTCATCTGTTGCAAACCTACAGCCTATAGCTGACCTATTTCTCCTTTTCTAATCTCAGGTAGAGAATATTTTCCTTCAGTAAATGATTTATTTTTCTTTTCTTTTTTTGAGGTCCTCAATAATACAGCCAACTTCTGCTGCAATCTGAGCTTTAGCCTTTTAGCAGATTTTTCCTTCTCGTGATACAGAATCAGATTGATAATTCGATTGCTTTGTGAATTACCATAACAGCCAGTATTTAGGGATTTCCCTAGCAAACTCTCTCCACCATTTAAAACACATTGTCCCTTTTCAAAGATCATAGCAATCTAGAGAACCCCTGTGGGACATTTCCACTCCTCTGGAAACCCACACTCTTTGAAAGCAAAATGATTCTTGCGTGAATGTCATCGCTGTGGCTGAATACAGCATGTAAACGTGAAAACTGAGGTGTGAAGAGGGAACCCGTGAACCATCCAAAGATTGCTGGAAACGAATAAATGATGAAGCAGTGCTTAGCTGCTCAGGTCAGTCTGTCCTGACCTGTGCATCAGATGTAAGGACTTACGGACTCTTCCTTTTGTACGTCACCACTGGTCTTAATCGCACTGCTCCATTTCTTTGCCTTTCAACAGCCTTCTTTAAACACAGCAATTATTACGATGATGAGTTACACAGAGACAAGACAGTAATCCCAATGAAACATAACAAACTGTGCCTTGACTATGTTGTCGATATCAAGCTCATCTATACATCTAGATTTACACAAGGAAAAGACTTGTCGCCGAGATTCAAGTTGCAAAGCTGGACACAATTTCTTTCGATACGCGACACATACAAGAAGCAAAATGCGTCTTGTGTAGCCCAATCAAATGAGGACAACAATGTATTCGGGCTTATTTAGCATTTGAAGACTTCAAATTTAAGACTTCAAATTGAAGACTTCAGATTTATCTGTTCTGTTCCATTGTTCTTGGTTTTAAGCATCATTTACCTAGGTTTTCTCTCTGGAAAAGGACGTTTCTCCCATAGTCTGTAAGAAGCACACACACGGTGAAATCACTCTTCCTCTGAAGCACAGATGGAGGGAAGCTAGAGAGCAGGATAAATGCCAGAGATTCCACATCTGTATTTAGTGGAAGACCTGGACAGTGCATTTTAAGCATTGCATTTTAAATTGGATTGGGGAGGGATGAGATAGATACATATTGGCAGGAGCTGGCTCCCAGGGAAAAAAGGATCCTGCAGTTGTGAGAAAAAAAGTTTGCCATGGTTTTCCTTGGCTTCACACTTGGAGAAATATCCCAAACATGCCAGTCAAATTCTCTTGTCATATGGTAGGAAAATGTGCGCTCTTCTGAAAATGGCCTACATCTGGGTAGGCCCCAGTAGATGGTGGTTTATAGTCTAGATTTTACCTGAATGTGAGCTGGGCACTTTAGTAAAAGCAGTCAAGTCATGCCTTTGAAGGCAGGATTTCCCAGGCTGTGCAGAGAAGAACTGGTTTTACTGGTTCCTGTGGCTGGTGCTCTCAGCTCCTATGCCTCCGCCACACCCATTCCCTGCAAACGCAAACAGAGCAGGTGAGATTTTATCTGCTGAAATATTTTCAGAAACACCAGATTTTGGTCTTTCAAGTCACTGGTCTTTATTACTGGGAAACCAAGGATTATTTGGGCAACTGTTGCTATCTGCAGAAATGTTCATGTTCTCAAAACGGCCTGGTCTGTTCTAGCGCAGTGATTGTTTTCTCTGAAAATACGGGTTCATTTTTAAACCGTAATATTCCTTGAATTTAAAAGCTCAGCCTGGAATCACCGAGCAGAGCAGTCCACCAAAGGATTTGGTCACAGCCTGCCAAACTTTGTTACACAAAGTACAAGTTCCCTCAAAACACGTTTTCCTCCAGGCTGCCCTCCTGATCGGTCCCGGTGATTCATTGTATGGACCGTCATTGCTCATCAACTGCAAGAGCAACCCAAGCGAGATCCGATACGATAGGTTATAAACTGATTTTAAAATATTTACTATAAAAGGCAAATCAACATCAAGCGGCTACTGATAAAATCTGCGCATTTCACAAGCCGTGGGGGAGTGCTGAATTATAATAAAGCCAGAACATCGAGGCAGTGACATGAATTCTTTGGAAAGCCTGCGGCGAGCAAGCACAGTGCCTTTCAGCACAGGACACAGGCCGTCCTTACAGAAGGTGGGACGATACTATAGGAAGTAATAACTGGGAACATTAGGTGATAATAAAGTGATCTCCGCGGTAGGATGTGGTGGCTAGCGTGATCCTTGGCAAGCACCAAGGCGATGAAGAAGGTTATGTCAGCACTGGAGGTAGCACTGGTGTCACCGTTGGTAGGCTGTCCACCACCATGCTGCCTGTCCAAAATACGCTCTTGAGAAAGATGCTGAATAGCTGTTTTGGAAGAAAGGCAGATAATTAAAGAAAGAGAAGCGTGGCTTACAGTGAGAGATGCAAAAAGCTCGCTGCTCAGAGGTGCAGGGGTGATCTGATTGCTCTCGGTGAAAAGCGTACTCTAGAAGGCAGCTCTTATACCTAACGAGCAAAATGTGGAAAGTCACAACTAGAAATAAACCGAAAATGTCTTGGGATGAGAAAAATCAGCAGTGGCACATCGAAGCAGGAATTGCGAGAGATGTATCACCGGAAATTTTCAAAGCAAGATTGCTCTTGGATTTGAAGTAGGAATTAATTGCAAGACTCGTAGCCTTTTGTGGTACGGGGAATCATTAGTGCAATATTCTGTCTTCCAGTATTCCCTTCTGCACTTAAAATCTTGGAAGCTGTTGTTTGTAGATAGATCTACTCACAATGCGATAAACATTTTGAATAGCCTGATAAATACATCACCACGTATTCATGGAAATAAAGAAGTAAGAGGTCTCTAACCACTTTTCTGCAGTCACCATTAATTCTCCTTGAGCCTGAGTATATGGAAAAGTGCTTTGAAAACATATTTTAAGAATTCTGACAATACATCTTAAATTACTCATCAATCACTGAGGATATTATTGAAATGAAGATAAGTTATACAAGGAAAGATTCGTAAATATTTGTCTTCTAGTGAAATACTACCCCATAAAAGCGCTTACATAATACACCAGCGACATTAACCTATGTTTGCCCAAAACTTAAAAGATTAAGCAACAGCTTAGACAGCAAGGTTATGGCCACAGTAGGAGAACCCAACAGACATAAATTCCGCCAGTTAAGCTTGTCATAAAGACTACAGAGATGATGGAAAAGACTATGTAGTAAAAGAAATCTATGGCTGGGTCTGATTAATATTTTTGACAAAGTGTTCTGCTGAAAAATGAGGCTCTGCTGAAATGAGGTTCTTTGTAAAATCTCTGGTATTTGTTAGGAATCTGGCATGTAGGCGGGCTGCTCTTGCAAAGCTGAAGATTTGGCAACCTTGGAAACCTTGATCAGAGTGTATTATACCTGTAAAAGAAGCCAAAAAATTGATAAAAGAGGGCTCTGCTCAACGGAATACAAATTCAGGCCTTATCGACAGAATAAATGTGCTCATGTCCATGTACTCTCTATCTCCCCGCAGTTTTACATTCCAAAAAATGGGAAAAGAGAAATCATCCAGATAACGGCGCCTTTGTTTGAACGCAGCGCTGTATAAAGTGTTAGAAAATATCTGAAGGGAAGAATAATTAGAGCTCCGAAGACAAATGCAAAATGGGATAAGGCGAGTTTTATCAAACGTAGATAGCGTTCGACTGAAATATTCCCGGATAAGGTAATTGACCTCTTACCCCGGGACAACGCGATAGCCGGAATCTTCACACACGTCAGAGCAGCGCTGGGTGTAGTGTGAAGGCGCATTAGTCCTGAAGTGGAAATGATGAGGATTACCACAAGAACTGGTTAGGTCGATAAGATGCTGACTAGCGTGAGACTGCAGCGTATGAAAAGAGAAGTTCCGGAGCTGAAGGTGGTGATCTCTTCACGTTTCCTCACACAACAGCCCTGAGACTTACCCTGCCCCATCTGATGGTGCTCAGCTTAAGGACAAGCAGCAGAGATGGCAGCGGGGCTGGCAGCTGGAACCCAGGAGGTTCCATCCAGAGGTCCCTTCCAAGCCCCACCGTGCTGGGATTCTGTGGGATTCTGTGAGCGGCTTTCTGGCTTGCAGAAACCCTGTGGTCCTCTCTTGGAGCGTGAGAATGAGGTAGAGAGCTCTAGGCCTGGCAGAGCAGTCTCTCCAGCCCTCTGCTGCTCCGCAGGACTTGTTTGCCTCATCCCCTGGCAGCTCCACGCTGCTGTCGCTGGCAGTGGCTCTCCTCCAGGCAGGTGCTCCAGGGTCAGAGCAGTCTCCCTCTCTCCACAAAGCCAGCGTGACTCAGTCCCTTCTTTCCTAAAGGAACACGACAGACCAGCACAAACTGCTAAAAATACCGTCCAGCGCAGCGAACCGAGTGGAAGGGAAAGATCTCGGGGTTTGGGTTATTGGAGGGTGACCGTTGATGATCATTTTTAAGCAGCTGAGAAATGGAGTATTGGGATGTGTTGGCTGAGGTGCTCGTAGCCGAGACAGGGATGCAGGAGCTGCATTGCACAAAGCACCCGTAGGACCTTTTCTTTTCAGTCTTGCATCCAAGTTTTCTCTTATCTTCAAGCAGAGGAGATTAAAATGGAATAGCTGCAGAGGAAGGAAGACCAAAAGAGAAATAAAAGATATTATAGTAGACACTAAGAAGGGAGAAAAGATGAAGAATAAGACCATCACAAAATCAAAGA
>WEIS01010648.1:20669-33643 GCA_013389965.1 Todus mexicanus
TCTGACGGTGGGGTTTTGGCGACCTACAACACTAATAATTTGTATTAACTGTGTTCTTCTAGACAAAAAGCAATATACTGGTAAAACCACGTAGTCTTCATAAAATTGTTATCTCTGTGTTATGTATAGATGTGGTGCTGAGGGACATGGTTTAGTGGTGCCCTGGCAGTGCTGGGTTAATGGTTGGTCTCGATGATCTTAACGATCTTTTCCAACCCAAACAATTTTATGATGCACAATTGCTTCTGCAGGGAGAAAAGAGCCACTCAGGATTTGTGAACTCCTGGCATTCATCCACGGGTAATGCTAGAGCTAGAACATATTAAAGGCATTTCCGTGTTTATTTACGTATGCTATTGCTCGGTATATTGCAAGACTGCACCACTCATGACAACCAAACCCAAAATGCGGTCGGTCTGTATCACATCCTTGTTTGTAGCAGGTGAAGAGATTAAAAAATGGGTAAACCCCATTATTTACAGGTAAAGAATTACAAGCCCAGTTTTAAATCCGTTTGCCAGAATGACTGTTAAACTACCAGAGAAAACAGGAAGAGATTATCAGATCTTGCAGTCTTCCGAAGCATGAGCTTGGAACCGAGATGGAATAGAATATTGTGCCGTTCTGGGGCATGTTCTCACAACTGCATATGACTGAGCGGTAACTGGTGGCAGACAGATGGTGCCACCCAGAAAACCCTTCTCAAAGTAACAGCCAAGGTTAAAAATGGGACTGTGCTAGAAGCCAGAAGTGTGGGGTTTTTTAAAAAGTGACTTATGAAGAGCCATGATTTCCAAGTTAGACACTCAGTGTCTGCTGCAGGTGGAAGCGTGTGGGTAAGACTTCCTCCTGGGTTACCTGTGGGCACCTAAGGTTTGGCTTCCTCTTCGTAATAACATTTAGTAACTGACCCATATTTGCTCAAGAGGTTTTCTGTTTGCCGGGAGAGTGATATCAACTGTCCTTTCGGAGCAGATTGGGAAGGTATTTCTCCTCCCAGAAATGCCTTAAGCCAATGGGCTTTGGGGGCTTAAGCTCTTCTTCCATTAAACAAAATCTCAAGGCACAAATACATTGCACTCTGCTAGCAGCAGGCAGCTTCACCATCTTCCTTGAAAAACATTCTGAGGCCATTTTCTGCCCAGCTGTGGCACCTCAGCTTTGTCAGCGCTTCACTGAACTGACCAGAACTTTCTGCTGCAAATACGAACGCACCGTGACGTGCAGATGGAGACTCCCGTGGATTAGGCAGAGCCGTTGCTGTCCTGCTCAAATAACCCAATACATGGAATGATTTTTATAGACAGAGCTTTGTCCTCGTTTGTTGTTGTTTCTGGGAAAAAAAAGACATCCTGCGAAAAACTCGATGCCGATTTTGATTATCAGCTTTCACTTAGCTCTAAGGAGAAGCGTGAGCTGCTGGCTGTGGTCATCTCCACCCCCAGACAAACGCTATGGCAGCCTCACGTCACCATCCTGTAGTTTCAGTATCCTGAGCTGCAGTCAGCTCCTGATGCTGTCGAGCTGCTTGTGATTACGTTACACGCCAGCCTCCTGCGCAGAGATGAACTGATGGCATCATCTCACTCCAAAGAGCACAGCCACAACATTGAACTGTTGGAGCGGGTCCAGAGGAGGCCACGAGGACGGTCAGAGGGCTGGAGCACCTCTCCTACAAGGACAGGCTGAGGGAGTTGGGACTGTTTAGCCTGGAGAAGAGGAGGCTCCGGGGAGACCTTATAGCAGCCTTCCAGCATCTGAAGGGGGCTACAGGAAAGCTGGAGAGGGGCTGTTTGCAAGGGCTTGTAACAATAGGAGAACGGGTAATGGTTTCAAGCTGGAAGAGGGAAAGTTTAGACTAGATGTCAGGAAGAGATTCTTCACAGTAAGGGTGGGGAGACCCTGGCACGGGTTGCCCAGGGAAGTTGTGGATGCCCCATCCCTGGAAGTGTTCAAGGCCAGGTTGGACGGGGCTTTGAGCAACCTGGTTTAGCGTGAGATATCCCTGCTCATGGCAGAGCGGTTGGAACTAGATGATGTTTAAGGTCCCTTTCAACCCAAACCATTCTATCAATCTATGAACCAGTGCAGATGTGGAACTGGATTCAAAAAGGATCAGATAAATTCATGGGGCCAGGAGCCTGTTTGGTGCTGTGCCCTGAGCACAGGCATTGGCTCAGAAAGCTCCCGGCTGGCCGGCAGTCCGAAGCCAGGGGATTGTCACTTGGTACATCCTCATCATCTTCTTCCCCTTACTCTTCCACAGGTAGCTGGCAGCGGTTGCTTCCGAACGCCCTTCCCCTTTCCATGGCAGAGCCCTGTTAAACTAGCGATTGATTTGAGCATTATCTTTGCATAATGCGACCCCAGGTCTCCTTGGAGACCCGAGAGCTTTGCAGGGCTATCAATCTTCAGCAGCAACGTGTCTCCCGTATTTTCTTTTTTACATTTCAAGAGCTCTTCTTTTCTTCCCGCTACCTTTTGCTGTTCCTGAGCGTTGCTTGATAAATGTCCTAAAGTTTCATTGCCCCGTGGTAGGTTCTTGTTTCCTTTTGGGAACACAGCTGGTCGTCTGGGTTAAGTCATTTTTATCTCTTTTTAATCTAAGCGTTTCTGCGAAGCCTCCCTTTTTCTTGTGTCCGTATCACCTCACCCACCACTGGTACCATTGCTCCTGGTTGAGCAGAGAGCTTGTCCACGTTACTCCAGCCCTGTTCCAGCTGCCTCCTTCATTCTGCTCTCCCTTCACCGCGCCAGATGAAGCAGATGGGTGATGCCATTTGCAGGATGGAAATATCGGTGCCTTAGACTCGGTGCTACAGAATTCAAACCTGTCACTTAACAGCAGTAGCAATGCAGTGTAAAAACTCCAACAGAAACTATAACTGGGCCTTAAGCCACGGGAGTATCACTGTAAATTCTTACTTAATGTCTTTGGAATCCACTTGTAGTGCCTCTTAACTACTGCTCCAAACAGGACAGATTAAAGATAATTAGGATAAGGCGGGATAATTAGATATAATGCACTCACCGATAAAAATTCTGTAAGAATTTACAGCTGTGTAATCCCACTTGATTTCAATAAGGTGGAACCGGATTTTACACCAATGCAGAATTGATCTGTGGTGCTCCACGTATCACAAATGTGCTTAAAAATTCCAGTTCTTTCCAGTGTTTTCTATAAGCGTTAATAGATGATGTGCATAAACCTAACGCAAGAGCTTAGCAGAGCATATAAGATGTAAAAAAACACTATTTTAACCAAGATCCAGACCAAGTTCCCAAATTCTAGATGAGTATTTTTTGCTTAGCTGTGACAAAGTCCAGCATCATCTCCCACAGATCTGGTGACAAAACTCCCCTAAGAATATAGGTAATTAATATATGTGTCGTGGCATCGTTAAAGATTCATTTTGCAAATATCTGGAAAATAAAGATCGGTGCTGCTACTAAATTACAAGTCACCCAATGCTAAAATGTCCCCATTACTTGATTTCTGGAATTTGGAAATAAAAAAGTGAGATCAAACCAATCCCTCTCACTGATGCATTAAGAAGAATGATGCATCCTTTCTGAATGTATTCATTCGTTGTTATATCCCGGTAGGAATATTCATTTTTCCTGTTGTAGAAACTGGAGCTGTGAGGTAAGCCAGTCAAAGTCAGAACTAGTTTTTTTATTAACAATTACTTCATAAACTCATATTGTAAGGAAAATATATCTTAACACACACAGAAAAGGAAAGCTTGAATCTAGATCCAGCTGGGAGTCTTCTCACAGTTGTCCAGAGTATTGCCTTGCCTCAAACCAGCAGTTAGCTTTAGGTGCAAGGGTCACCCGTTTGGTCGTAAGAGGTCTTAACTACCAGCTTAAAGGAAAACCACCAAAATTAGAGAAAATAAAGGTCTTCTTACCCTTTTCTGCCCCAGATCAAGTTGTTTTCGTTGCTGGCCAATATGAAAATAAGCTCAACTCCTTGTTCTGACTTCTGCCAAAGACTTTGGATTTGCAACCTGTGCGATCCTTTGCTTTCCATGTGATTAACTACAAAAATCTGCCTTAGGAATCCTAAAATATAAAACTGTCTTGGAGGAATTCTGCCTGTCTTTGTACTCCCTGCCAAGGTCATGGAAGGCAGGAAAAAGTTCTGGACAACTATTTATGGTGAAACAGAATCTCAGAGGATCACTCTTTCAGCGATTAAAATTATCCATAGCTGTGAAATTAGATTAGGTTGATTTTGTGGAAACCATCAGGCGAGATTTTTTTTCAATATTCGCTTTGCACAAGCGTCTCATCCTGGTAATGGAAGTGTCCATTGTGAGCGTATTATCTGAGACTACTCTGGGCAAGGCTGCTGAATAAAGCACAGCATCCCCCGGTGCTCTCAGGTTCTCTTATTACATACATTTTCAGACAGCGGGGCCACACAAAAAAAGAAGTATTCTTCTTCTCCAGTCCCATAGCTGTCATGATAAATCGATTAAGTTGTAATAATTTCACCTACATGTGGTGCTTAGAGAGACAAGCCTGAATTCAGAGCCTGCTTTCAATCTGCGCTTCGTACAGACATCACGGGGGGGTGCCTGCAAAGAGGACGGGAGCTATTTTTTTTCCCCTGGTGTAGCTATATTGTATAATATACCTTCTACCCTGGGTCTGAAGACAAACTGTTGTTTATCACTGTAGAAAAGTGCACCGAGGGAGAGACTTCAAGTGGCAGTTGTAAAAGATGGGATGGAAGATCCGTACCCAGAGTGCGCTGAGACACCAGTATGAGATTAATAAATAATGAAGTGCCTTGGTTCAGGCTACAGAGTCAGCTCGGAAGAAGGCAAGAAAATGAGCAGCCCAGCACTTTCTCCTTGGAAATGCCAGTTACTGGGACTCCTCTTGGAGGAGGATGCAGACCAAGCCCTGTATCTTCTCCTGAGCACTGCTTCTTGCTTTCCAGCCTGTTCTCGGGCAGCAAGAATCTCCGCTACCTCAATAGGGTGGTCTTGCCACTGCTCTCTACTTCGCTTGCCGCTGCAGTCATCCCAAGGGTACCTCGTGAGCAAAACAAGGTTACAGTTTGATCTCGCTCCTTGTAAGTGGAAGCACTCCTGATGGGAGATACAGCAGCTAGGCTCAGAAGCAGAGCCATCATTCCTCTCAGGCGCCATGGTTCATACCTGGCCCATCCTGCCTCCCCTCTCACAGCAATGCCATCACCCCGAGGCTGCAGGATATTACCTCCCGGCAAGCCCCGCTGCATGCTGGTTTGTAGGAGATGTTCCTCCTGCGTGTGAGGAGTTAGACCAGAGCTGTGTTTTGGAGTGTCAGTCGTCACGTCTGTCTGTTGGAGGGTCGTCAGTTTTAACGTGCAGTTAGAAAACCAGGCGATACAGAGGCACCAGTAACCAGGGATCAGTGGGATGATTTTCCAGCCTGAGTAATTAGTTTTGCCAGGCCTGTCCTTCGCCAGAGAATGCCTTTCAGGTCTGTCTTGAAGATAAGCTGTGCATAGTACTGACCTGTAATTACGGACTTGAAAAACAGAGTGTTCTCTAGAGCAAACCTACCTGTTGTCAAGTGCCTCAGTAACAGCATTTTGGGGACAGATTATTTCACTCCTTGAACTTCCCACAGCATTTCTCTAGGCAGCATTTCTGCCCACCAACTGTCTAGCAGCAGAGTCCTCAGCAGCAGAGTCCTCGTAGCCCTGGCCAGGGTGCATTGTCTTGGATTCCGCAGCGAGTTTATTTAAAGTGATTTTCCGCCAGCATCTTTGTCCCAGTATAAAAAACCCTGCAGAAGGCAAATCTGTGATGCAAACGACATGAAACGGCTTCACTTTTGAGAAGTGCTGATGGCTAAGCACGCTCCGATTAAGAAAATAAAAAAGTCTTTTCGTCTATTTCATCTGGATTTAAATAAAAAGAGGTTGACCATTTGGGGAAGAAAGCACCTTCAGTTCCACTTCACATGAATAATGCTGAGCATGTCAGATGCAGAGATGTTGTTGTTGTAGCTCAGTACCTGGAGCCGCTGGGTCCCTTTTCAGCACGAACTGCCCCAGCACTTGTGCTGTTTCTGTACATGGCGAGCGGCATCTGGCGTGCGAGAATGACTGTGACTTATGGCCAAGTTCTGCTCTGAAATCCCTGCAGTTCTGCTTGGTTTTCACTGCTGTCAGTGACAACAGAGCTTGGTCCTCAATGTTTTTAGGGTCCCGATCGGCTTGTTCCTAGGTCTGGTTGGCTGCTGGTTTGTGCACGCTGAGCTGCGGAATTGGGTGGAGCTGCCGTGCCATAATACTGCAGATTGGATTATCAGGGGCCACGAACTAGAGAGTACCTCCTGCTCTGGTTTTCATCCTACGCTGTTAATACACCGTTGGCTTCTTAGTGGTTTCTTTACACTTCCACTGAGGTGAGAGGAGAATCAAATCCTTAGACTGAATACAAACTTCTGCTGGTTCATAGATAACTCCTCTCTCTCTGCTGTTTAAGTGACAGCCCTTCAGACACTCCTTGCTGTCAGGTTGATGCTGCCGTCAGGCTGCTCGAAACCCTATTTCCCAAAGAGCCCCACTTGGCTGATGGTTTCTTGCACAAATAGCTCAGTCTTTCCACTGCCCTCCAGGGAGTGCTGAGAGATAGAGACTGAACCAATATAAACACGAGTCGTGCCGCATTTTGAGGATGACAGAAATGCTCCAGACACTTTCTTTTTTGGGAAAAGTCTGGGCTGGAGCACATCATAAATCTCAAGTCCAGGTATGTGCACTGGCTGCATCCCAGCCTCGCTTCAGAGCGTAACTTGTCTATCTAGACACCATCTCTCCCAGCCATTGATTTCCCAGTGACGGTGGGAAGGGATGTGACTGTAAGAGGCCAGAATGGAGCACTGCTATCCAGCCAAGTCTCCACTGTGGAAAAGGGGGAGATCAGGACTCCAGCACCTGCTCTGACACGCTTCTGCTGCTCGGTCTGGATGCAGGCAAGTGTCTGCTTATTTCCCTAACACAGAAAGGCGAGTGCTTTTGCTGAAAAACTTGTTTGTGAAGTTTGGTTGCACTTCTGTGGGTGCAACGGTTGGAGATCCCCCTTGTGTCTTCTCAGAGAGGAAGGGAAAAATAGAGTGTATAGAATTATCTTGACAGGGAGACCTGGTGGTAGCTCCTCAAAAGGTGAAGATCTTCATTCTCCCTCAGACACTCGTTTGAGCCTGAGCCCTTGGAATTCCGTGGGACTTTTTGTGTAGTAAATCTGGCAGTACTGAGCTGCCTGTGGCCACACTGTCATTGTGGGAAGTTCCATCCATCAACAGTTTATTGAACATAAAGATCAGACTCACAGTGAGTCAGCAGGACTGCCCCAGCTTCACTATCACATCAAGGTGTATCTTGCACATAAATTTATGAACTGTGTTTGGTCTGTGTCAACGACCTACTAGATCTGGTCAGAGCCCTGCATTTGGTTTCTCTTGGGAGATTCTGACGTTTTCTAATTTGCTCTGGTGTGAATCAGAGTGGAAACAGAAACAATCTTCGCAAAATCAAATTTAGAACAGAATCGTTTGAGGGGGTAAAAATATTTGGCTTAAAGGAAGCTGGAAACGTTTGTGTCCAGTTGTGTCCCACTGCTTTATATTACAGACACCAACTAATGCAGCAGAAGATGCAGAGAAGAAGGGATGATGAAACCACACTCTAGAAAAGCTTCTGGAATCTGATAATTGATGGTATGAACGTGAGGAGTGAATTAGAAAAGGAGAAGTCGGTGAATAGCTAGGTCATGAAAGTTGTGTGGAACAACTCTTTGGCTCACTCACATAGATATATGAAGCCATGTGATGTTCCCTCAATGGTCAGACTAAAAGCCACATTAAACACATTAATTTCAGTCAAAGATGGGGACAGTCATGGTGTGGTGCTGCTGTCCATAGAAGTACAGGATGTGCTTGTGAGCATGAACTGTTCTGTTCTGTTCCGTTCCATTCTGTTCTGTTCCATTCTGTTCTGTTCCGTTCTGTTCTGGGGGAGAGTGAGGTACAGCCCAGGAAGGTGATTGGGCGTTGGTGTCTCTCTGATCCCTGGTAAGTGTGACGGAGCCGTGCAAGGTGAAGCTGAGAGTGCATTTCAGGCCATCGCTTCCGGGTGATGAAACGATCTGGCTAGAGCTGGTATGGGAAATGTTTGAGAAAGTGACACCAAGGACTTCAGAGGAAGTTATTGTAAGTCATAAACAAACACAGACAGGCTGGACAAGCAGCAAACCAGAAAGTTAGCAGAAAAGCATAAAGAGACCAAGTCTGCTGGCGAAGCATGAGCACGATCAAAGCGGTGAAGAGATCACAAAGGCAGCACAAGCAAAGATTTGGGAGCAAGAAGCTCAGCAGCTAGGGAATGCCTCAGAGTGGCTACAAAAAAACCATTGACACAGTGGTTAAATAGTGTGGGAAAAGAAACTGAGCCAGTGCTGCTTGTGCTAGGATGGCAAACAGTAGCCTCGGAGTCATGAAGAGGTGCTGTAGGTAGAGAAGGGTGTTGGGAAAACATGTGTGTCCTGTGGCTGATGACACATGGGTTCTGGACATGCAGCAGGGAGAGCACAGCTTGCAGAGCGAGGTGGTACAGGTCAGAACAACAAAGGACCCCAGCACTGAATCTTCATCCAGAGAAGAAACAGAGCTGACACCGCGGGAAACAGAAGTGCAAAAGCTGCTGGAACACGTGGCATCAGCACCGAGGTGGCAGGAGCATCTGGAACAAGCATCTGGGATGTGCTGGTTTTAGAAGGCAGTCATGACAGAATGTCATGCCATTCCAAATAATTATATATAAAAAAAGGATCATCAATACTGGGAAAAGTAATTTTCAAAGTACTTGTGAACAGATCAAGGCCACTTTTGAAAGAAAGAGGAGATGAAAAATAGTGCAGCATGGCCCGGTCAAAACCGTATTGATCGAATATTTGTGTTTTAACAGGGGACTGGATAAAAAGTAAGAATAGGGTTTAAAGCCTTATTAAAAAAAATCCAATTCTTTTTTTCATTGATTTTCTAATGACATGACATTCAGCTCAAAAGGCAGCGCTATGAAAAGTGACTAAATCAGACTAATCAGGGCTATCAAGAAGGTGACAGCAATGCCAAAAGGTGTGTGTAACAGCTCCTGCGGCCTCAGAAGAACTGATGGGCAACCGAGCAATGGATTCATCCCACAGGCTGGTAGAACAGAAAGGGCTGTAGAGCTGCTAATCATCACTCTTCCACCAGGCAGTGTGTAATGCTGGATGAGCAGAGTCCTCCCTGCATTCCGCTGGAGAAGACTATTTCATCTTATGCATCCCTCACAGCCTCGTCTGTCCTACATCCGCAAGTGTGTCAGTGATGTGGCCAAAATGGAGATGTCCCTGTGGCTCTGGTCCCTGGGGCGCTCTAGTTGCATGGCTGGTCCTACAAGTGGACCCTGTCATTTTCCCCAGTGTTCACGTGTGCTTTTGTCACAGGTCATGCAAAGTATGGGTTGCTGTGTGGCAGGTACAGCCCAGTCGCTTCAGCCTTAGGAGAATTTAAGAGAAGACGTTAGAGAGTGGTGAACTCAAGACACTGAGCCTTGATCCTTCTCCCGAATTGTGTCTGAAGGGCTATGATAAGTGGGTAGCAGGCAAGGAACTGCTAGATTGAAATTATTCTGACAGGCCTGGATCTGGTCCACAAAACTTGCAGTTGTTTGAGGCTCTCTGATGGAGAATTAAGCTTCCTAGCTTGTCTAGATGATGTCATGTAATTGGCAGACACATTTGAATTGATGAGAGGTTCTTGGCTATCTTAGAAAATTGGTGTAGTTGCCTTGGATTCACAATAAATGCTGAGAAGATTTAATGGTTGTGTCTCGAAAATGGGAGAACATGTTAAGTGTTGAAACGGAGCAGGGATAATCTCACAAACCCCTGTTCTGTACACACCTGGAGACCTTGGCAAGGGTTGATTATCAAGGGTGAGCTTAACTGAGCGCGTGCTTCAGCCACGAGAGCTCCACAGAGACTGGCAGAATTCCACATGGGATAAACCCAGGGTGTTCGGAGGGAGCTCCTCTGTGCAGTTGTCTGGGTGACCTGATCGGGAAGCCAATCTGTAACCTGAGGATTGATGCTCACCTAAACTCCTTTCATAGATCAGCATCTTCAAAGTTCAACCGGACCCACCCTCGGGTATGGGTTTGGGATAGGTTAGTACTTGTCACCTACCACCAACCATAGGTGGGGAATGAAAAATCAGCACTAAGTGAACTGAGAGAGTCATCTCTGGTCACTCAGAACCGGTCTGGAGTTTTGTTTTGCATTTTCTGATAAATCTGTCCTTAGCATCTTTGAAAGTGGAAATCAGAAATTTTGATGGTTCATTTTTTTTCCTTTTTGTAATCTGTTCCCCACAAATATTTCCCTCGCCAGCAGCAATTTCAAAGGGATGAAGTCAATTTCTCTTATAAATATGTCCAAGGGAAATCTTTTTGTTGCCTCATTCTAAGAGGTGCTCCTTTCTCCATCTTTCTCACTACTTGGCCATGTTAACATATGAAAACCTCAGTTACCCCGAACTAGTGATAAAGTCTGTGCTGCTCCTGTCAAGCCATGTGAAAAATACAGTGTGAGAAGTCACGGAGCAAAGTCAGTTCCAAATATCAGATGCCGAAGTGCTCTCATGGGTTCACGAGTTTGTAGATTGAAAAACCCTGGATCGTTGCAACTTGCGGTGTATCTGCAGCTGCTCTGCAAGACTGAATGTGCTGAGTAGGTAATATTTACCGAATTAGCCTCTCTTGTCTATTTCTGTAATTTTTCCACTTCACTTATGGACTCAGTTCTGCCCGAGCGCCTGCCTTACCCTCTGTGCAGGATTGCTGCCTGACATACCACAGCGACAAACACCACGAGTAAAACCTTAAAAAGCTACTTGTACATCACGGAATCCCATCATGGTAGGGGTTAGAAGATACCTCAGGAGCTGTTCTGGTGCCACCCCCCTGCCCCAGCAGGGTCCCCCCGAGCAGGGGGCCCAGCATCGCAGTGTCCAGGCGCGCTTGGAATCTCTGCACACAAGGAGACTGCACAACCTCTCTGGGCAGCCTGGGCCACGCTCCAACACCCTCCCCCCAAACAAGTTGCTCCTCCTGCTCAGCTGCAACCTCCTGCCTTCCAGTTGGTGCCCGCTGCCCCTTGGCCTGGCGCTGGGCACCCCTGAGCAGAGGCTGGCCCCAGCCTCTTGCCCCCCGCGGGCCCTTGAGCTCTTGCTCAGCATTGCTCAGCTCCCCTCTCAGGTTGCTCTTCTCCAGCTCCACAGCCCCAGGGCTCTCAGCCTTCTGGCCACAGAGATGCTCCAGCCTCGCAGCAGCTTCGAAGCCCTTCACAGCCATATTTGTATGACATTTACCACTCTCCCAGAGGATGATATTCTTTATATCTTTAAAACAGAAACAACTGGAGTAGATCAATCTAGATGTACTTTCAGATTTTAAATATCTTACAGCTAGGGAGTCTTTGCTGTTAGAGGCTTGCTCTAAACCAGTACCTGTTAATAAAGAATGAAATATTGGATGCTTCCCTCACAGTTTTCTCTTTGTTATTATCCAACATTTCCATATTATGCTAAGAAGTTCATTTCTAGGAAGTTCTTTTCCAGGAAGGTCACTTCTAGGAAGTTCACTAGCTCAGAGCCCTTTGTTCTGCAAGCGATTGTTTCCCTGACCAAATGAATATCTTCCCTGTCTACCTTTTTAGGGATAACACACAGCAGGATAAACTCATTTAAGTTCCAAAAGAGAGCAGAGAGACTGATAGTAGGACAGGGAAAATATATGACTGCATGAATCAAGTGTATTCATTCCTAACTTTTTACAGCAGATCACGGCTGAAGAGCTTACACTGGCTCTTCGATTGTTTTCTTTTCAGTAGATGTGTTTAAGGCTTTATGGACAACGTGTAAACGCAGGTGGGAATAGGTTGTTAGATGCTTCTTTAGCTCTTGGGTTCTCAAAAATTTCCTTCATTTAAGTTCAGGATGTTAGCGCGTAACCCCTGCTGGTAAATCTCCCCCTCCCACCTCTTCTGTACAGTCTTATTAATGTTTCTCTTCAGGAAAGAGAAGGTACAGTTTGATACCATGGTGACAGTTGTCTCTTGCTATTTCTTTTAGAATCCCTTAGTAGAGCAACATGGTTCACTTACTAGCCCAAGGCAAGCACTGGAGGTAATGCTGGGAGTGAAAGGATACATCAGAAACCATGAGCGGTGAGAAGGTTGTGCATGGCACCCCAGCCATTCCGCTGAGGGAAGCCCTGCACTCATCTCTGAAGATAAAGAAGGAAGATTCAGGCCCGTAGGCTCCCTGTGTGTGTGAGTTTGGAAGCAAATCGCTCATAATTACTGTAGTATTAATGGGTCTCTAGCATCATTCAACTGTCCGTGCGTCTCGTGCATCCTCTGAATTCTGCCTCGGTGATAGCAGCAGGGATTTACCGTAGCTGTTTAAAAGTCTCCTAAATAAAATGCAAGCTCTTATTCAATATTTTTTGCTTCTAGTTTGGCACTCTTGCAGCTCTCCTGAAATCACCAGAGTGTAGAGTGCTGAATTCTTCCAGTAGCAGCAGTTTGCAGTGTTTGCAGAGCCATTGCAGTACACCGGCTCTTCAAGATACCAACAGAAGGAAGTCACGAAGAGCTTATCATAGTAGAGACAACACAACCCTTAGGACGGGTGAGGATTTATAACATGCCCTTGCATTTCCACAGTATTTTTACAATCCTCACATTGATAATACAACCAAGAGGAGACAATTAAAAGGCCACTGCATAAACAGTAAATGATTTGTGGCTGAACCACCTTCCTGCTTTAGCCGATGGAAATTCCATGCTTTTATAATGTAACAACAACACTTCAATTTCAAAATACAGGTTAAGGATGGAAAACAACAAAAAACCCAAACA